>CBVK0101254430.1:0-16453 GCA_900067695.1 Picea abies
ATCTCTTTATGGCCATCTCTGAGGATATTCAGGAAGAAGATGTTAACAACCCCCCTATGCCCGAGTCACCAGAAATTTCTGAAATAAACCCTCCCTCCGACCCTCCCGAAGTGGAACCAATCATTTCCCTCAATGCTTTCACCGACTTCTCTGCCCCCCAAACCCTCAAGCTAATCGGTTACATCAAGCACCGAAAGGTCATCATCTAGGTTGATAGTGGCAGCACCCACAATATTATTCATCGCCGCATTGCCCAAGAAACCCATTTCTACATCCATGTTGTCAATAATTTCCAAATCATGATTGCCAATGGTGGTTCTATGAAATTTGGTGGCCGCTGTGAAAATGTGCGTCTCCAAATAGGTGACTACCACCTCAAATCCCATATGTTTGCTATTGACATGGGCAGTTGTGACATTGTGTTGGGTGTCGAATGGCTAAGAACCTTGGATCCCATTCTCATGGATTTTCATAACTTAACCATGCAATTTGACCAAGGAGGCCACAAACATAAATTTTGAGGCATCACTGCAGGTTCTCCTGAAATCATCAGTTCTCATCACATGGAAAAATTGCTCAAAAAAGGTCATTCGGGTATCATAGCCCAACTCCACGCCATAAAAGCCACCGAGATCCCACCCGTTCCCCAAGACCTCCAAGCCCTCCTTTCTAAAAATCAAACAGTCTTTTCCACTCCCCAAGGACTCTCTCCTTCCCACGGTGTCCATGATCATTCCATTCCCCTTGTCCCAGGAAGCCTTCTCCCCAATATACGTCCATATCGCCACCCCTTTGCACAAAAGAATGAAATTGAAAAAATGGTCCAAGAACTCCTTACTGCTAGAGTCATCCGTCCTAGTACAAGCCCTTACTCCTCTCTGGTCGTCATGGTATTGAAGAAAGAAGGTTCTTGGAGAATGTGTCCTGACTTCCATTCTCTCAACAAACTAACCATCAAAGACAAATTTCCCATTCCTGTCATTGATGACCTCCTGGATGAATTGAGTGGCGCCCAATTCTTCACCAAACTTGATCTTCACTCGAGCTATCACGAGATACATATGAAAGAGTCTGACATTCCCAAGACAGCCTTTTGCACTCATGAGGGACACTATGAGTTTTTGGTCATGCCCTTTGGTTTGTGTAATGCCCCCTCCACCTTGCAGAGCCTCATGAACCATGTCTTCCGCCCTTTTCTCCGTCATTTTGTCTTCGTTTCGTTTGATGATATCCTCATATATAGCAAGACATGGACATACCATCTTACTCATGTGTATCAAGTTCTCAGGCTACTCTCTCAGCACCAGCTTTTCCTGAAACAGTCCAAATGTGATTTTGGCGCATCCGAAGTAGAATACTTGGGTCATCTGGTGGGAAAGGATGGCGTCAGGGTGGACCTAAAAAAGATTGAAGCTATGCAAGACTGGCCACCCCCAAAGACTCTCAAAATCTTGCGTGGATTTTTGGGCCTCATAGGGTATTATCGCAAGTTCGTTAAGAACTATGGAAAGATTGCAACACCTCTCATAGCTCTCCTCAAAAAGAACTCTTTCACTTGGACCCCAGTAGCTGCTCAAGATTTTCAAACCTTGAAGACGACCATGTGCACCACTCCCGTTCTGGCCCTTCCTGACTTCACAAAGACATTTGTGTTGGAATCCGATGCCTCAGGGAAAGGAATTGGCGTTGTCCTTATGCAAGAGGGTCGACCTTTGGCCTTCACTAGCAAACAGCTATCTAAAAGGAATCTGGGCAAACCCATTTATGAAAAAGAAATGTTGGTGATTCTGCATGCCGTTGAATTATGGAATCCTTATCTCTTGGGGAAACGATTCCAAATTAAGACCGACCATCAAATCCTCAAGTACTTTCTGGAACAACGCATTTCCTCCCAGGAGCAACAAAAATGGGTCACTAAGCTCTTTGGATATGATTATGAGATCATTTACAAGAAGGGAAAAGACAATGTTGTGGCGGATACACTGTCTCGGAAATATGAAGATGAAGGACCCCTTTTTTCTCTTTCTTTCATTGTACTCGATTGGCTACAAGATGTGCACCAGGAATGGCTTCAAGACCCCAAAAGTTCGCATCTGATCTAGCAACTGCAGAAAAAGGCTCAGGCTCCCCCAGGGTACTCCTGGCTCCAGGATGAGCTTTGATACATAGGTCGCTTGTATTTAAGTAAACAATACAAGCTCAAATCCACGATACTTTCTAAGCTTCATGCTACACCCACAGCGGGGCAATCAGGGTTCACCAAAACATATGACTGAGTCAAACGTTCTTTTTTCTGGGATGGTATGAAAAAGGACATAAGTAAGTTTGTGGTTGAATGTGAGGTATGTCAATGCAACAAGGGAGAAACAGTCAAATCTCCAGGCACCCTCCAACTGCTTCTGATTCCCCCTGTTATTTGGAAGGATATCTCTATGGACTTTATTGCAGGCTTACCCAAATCAGGGAATAAATCAATCATAATGGTGGTGGTGGATCGCCTTTCCAAGTATGCTCATTTTTGTGCTCTTCACCACCCATTTACTGCATCCACGGTGGATCAAATTTTCATGGATCAGGTCTTCAAGCTTCATGGCATGCCAAACTCTATTGTTTCTGATCAAGACCCAACTTTCACAAGCAATTTTTGGCAAGAATTGTTTAAGCTACAAGGCACACAATTTCATCTCAGCTTAGCTTATCATCCCCAAATAGATGGTCAAACGGAAGTCATCAACAAGTGTTTGGAAACATATCTGAGGTGCTTTGCCTCTGAAAAACAACACCAGTGGTCTCAATGGTTACCCCTTGCTGAATGGTGGTACAACACTACATACGATACAGCCACTCGCATGACTCCTTTTGAAGTAGTGTATGGACGAAAGCCACCATCAGTTCTCTCATACTTACTGGGTACCTCAAAGGTCCAGGCGGTTGACAAAACACTTACAGTCCGAGAGGATATCCTTCATAATCTTAAAGAGAACTTGGTTATGGCCCAGAATAGAATGAAGCAACAAGTAGATCAAGGTTTCTCTGAATGTCAATTTGCCGAAGGGGATCAGGTGTTTCTGAGACTGCAACCATATAAGCAAACTTCCCTCGAGGCCGAGCAGTGTCAGAAGATAGCACCCAAATTTTATGGCCCTTACATAGTTATCAAGCGTGTGGGACAAGTCGCATATCAGTTAGCTCTGCCCAGTCAGTTGAAGCTACATCCTGTTTTTCATGTTTCATGCTTGAAGAAGGTGATTGGAACTAGGTGCCAAATTCAAGCCAACCTTCCAGAATTACCTGAAGAAGGATCCATTTGGCTACAACCAGAAGTAGTTTTGGACCAGCGGGAGCATCGCCTACATCAGCGAACCATCAAGGAAGTGCTAGTACATTGGAAATATATGACACCAGTAGATGCCACTTGGGAACCAACTACCATTCTGTAGCAGTTTCCACATCTTAATCCTTGAGGACAAGGTTGTTTTTAAGGGGGCAGGCATGTTAAGGTCCTAACCCACACATAGGTAGATAAATGTATTCAGATGTAATAAAGGTCAATATTAATAAGACCTTTCAATAAANNNNCCTTTCAATAAAATAGAATAAGGCAGATGTAAGAAGACCTAATAGAAGCTTCTTCTTCTAGAAGGATCTTCCTCTAGATGCTTCTCTTAATAGACACATTTAGTATAAATAAGGGTCAAGGGTATGAAAGCCCTAGCTTGGAGATTGTTGTAACAGAGAGTTGTTCGACTAGAGGTTGCCCCCTCAAAGAGGCCTATGAACATTGTTATTTGAATCAAAGTGTTATTTATGTTTCTATTTCGTATATCATTTCTGTGTATTGTGAATATTATGCTAGATATTTTACTGTTATTCTGTCATTTCTAGCATTTCATTTCTGTTCTGCATATTTTATATATCTGGTATCTTGCACATGATCTTGATGAATTGATAGTCCAGGTCTCATTGTGAATTCACATCTCATTGTTCCTTAGATGGGGGTTCTTGTCACTCCAAATCGCGATAGGAGAAACTCCGAAATGGAGCTCAGATCAACGGTCCACATTCTTGGTGATTCGATGGTCCTACTTTTTTTGTGATCTCTCATCTAGTGATTTTCCACACCATGCTCTGTTGACTCCAAGTCAGTGAAATTCCAATCGCTTGCCACTTGTCCTATCATTCGACGGTCTAGATCAGATCTTGAATCAACGACTTCAATCATATTGTGATTTCACATATCACGATTTCTACATTCTTATTGCAAAGTGTTTCGACACTCCAATTTTCGGTATCCGAAACCCCGAAATGGGGTTGGATCAACAGTCCACATCAAACCTTGATTTGACGGCTCAGATCATTTCCTGATTTTGGTATTCCTATGGTATTGTTTCTTGAATCTCCAAGTCACAATTCGTGAAACCACAAAATGGAGTCTTTGACATGCTCTGATCTTCTGCCACGCGTCCCTCTTGGATCAATAGTCAATATTTTATTGAGGCTTCGCAACTCTACGAGCCTTCATTGTGCCTGATCAACAATTCTGATCAGTCCTCAATCCAATGGTTAGGATTATTTCATGATTTCTCATATCACGATTTCGAGAGTCTTGTGGTAGGATTTCTTGACATCTCCATCTACCGATTTCCAAAATCTCGATAGCCAAAACTTTGGAATGGAGTTGGACCACCGCTTTGATCTTGCACTTTAAATAATGTGTGGGTTCTTCCTGATCCAATGATGGTCAGAACTTATGCTCAGATCTGATGCCTAAGATCTCTCCTCCTCTTCTGCGCATTCTTCTTGTCTACAATCAGATCTGAAGGTCCTCCTTATTTCGGGAATTTAACTGGGATCCAATGATCATTGACGCTTCTCCTCCTGATCTTAGACACTACGATCGACTCTGCGCTAATTACTCCTAATCTTACTTTGTTCCTATTTTTCATCGATGCTTACCTTGATCTTGTCATCAATGACCTGCCTACAATCCTTTGCATGTTTGCTGCCATCTTTGTTGTTGTACTTGCCATCAATGACAATCATACACTGTCTGTAAAACATGCCAAAAATACCCCCCTTTGACATTGATGGAAAGAAATGCACCCCTGTTCTTTTCTCCCCCTTTGACATCAATGTCAAATAAAACACGCTCCACCTGAGCTGTTGCATTAATTTTAGGAGGTATTAGATATGAAACCAATACAGGACTCCCCCTAACAGGATGGACTCTCTTAGAAGTTAGACGGGATGACACCCAACTTCTGTCTGAGATATTAAAATGGTGTCTTGTCTAGGGGTTTAGTAAAGATGTCTGCAATTTGTTTTGTAGTGGGAATGTAATTGACCTGAACAATCTGATTGGTGACCTGCTCTCTCAGAAAATGATATTTTATGGGAATATGCTTGGTCTTGGAGTGGAATACATAATTTTTAGACACACTGATGGCACTAGTGTTATCACAATGAATTGGGATCGGTGCAGTATATTTTACCTCTAAGTCTACAAGTGTCTGAATCATCCATAATACCTGAGTGAAACAGGTAGAAATAGCAATGTACTCTACCTCTATGGTTGATAAAGTAATGGAACCTTGTCTTTTACTAAGCCATGCTACTAAAGAATCACCCAGGAAGAATGCTCCTCCACTGGTGTTTTTTCTCTCATTGACAAAGTTTTCCCAATCTGCATCTGAGTAAGCAGTTAACTAAAAATTCTGATTTATGGGATACCACAGACCATAAGTCATTGTTTCTTTTAAATACTTGAATATCCTTTTGACATCTTTCAAATGACTCTGTTTGGGTGCAGCCTAATATGTTCCTACCATTCCTACAACATGCATTATGTCTGGGTGAGATGTTGTGATGTACAACAGGCTGCCTATCATTGATCGATATGAGCTTTGATCAAAATCAGGTGAATCATCGTCCTTTCTTAATTTACATCCAATTACCATAGGTGTACCCACAGGTTTAGAATCTTCCATTTGGAACCTTTTAAGCATTTCTCTTAGATATTTTTCTTGAGAAATGAACATCCCTTGGGACCTCTAAGTAATTTGCAGACCAAGAAAAAATGGCAGTTCTCCTATCATAGAAATTTCAAATTCAGACTCCATGGCAGAAGCAAACCATTGTGCCAATGAATCCTTATTACATCCAAGGATGATGTCATCTACATAGACCAATACGATGAGAAAATTATTATCCTATGTTTCAATATATAGATTGTTGTCAGTTGTTCCTCTCTTGAACCCTATGTCTTTGAGATACGTATCCAGTCTGTGATACCAAGCTCGAGGGGCTTGTCTTAACCCATATAAGGATTTCTTAAGCTTGCATACTAAGTTAGGGTTATCAGACAGTTTGAAACCCTATGGTTGTTCCATATAGACTTCTTCAGTTAAATCTCCATTTAGAAAAGATGACTTAACATCCATTTGATAGGCTTTAAACCTTTTATGACAAGCATAGGCAAGAAAAATTCTGACAGCTTCTAATCTTGCTGCGGGCACAAATGTTTCATCAAAATCCAGTCCTTCTATCTAAGCATAGACTTTATAGACTAACCTTTCTTTGTTCCTGATAACTTGTCCTTTTTCATTCAACTTATTCTTAAAGATCCATTTGGAGCCAATGATCTTTTTACCTTCAGGTCTTTGAACCATCTCCCATGTATTGTTTTTCTCAATCTAATCAAGCTCTTCATTCATTGCTTTAACCGAGTGGTCATCTTTGTTGGCTTCATTAAAATTCTTGGGTTCCAGCATGGATATGAAAAATATATGAGATTGTTCGGTGTTTTTTATTAGCTTTCTCCTAGTTTGTACACCTTTGTCTTTTTCTCCAATTATCTGACTTGCAGGATGATTCTGGATGAAGAATTTGTAGTTGACTGCTGATTTGAGTCTGTCTGAGTGTCTGAGTCTTCTTCGTTGTAGTTGATTCTTTGTTTTCTGATTCTTGGACCTGTTCATCTTCAGCTTTAGCTGTGTCTTCTGTAGAAGACTCATTACTGTACATGTCTCTTGCTAGGATTCCTTCATCAATTTTTACATCAATACAGTCAACCATTTTATGCAGCCTCTTATTATAGCATCTATATCCTTTACTGTTTGTAGCATACCCTAAGAAGATACCTTCGTCAGCCCTATCATCATATTTTCCGAGGTTCATATCATTATTCTTTATGTAGTATTTACTCCCAAAGACTCTGAAGTGTTTGATTGAGGCAGGTCTTCCAAACCATAATTCATAAGGTGTCTTGTCACTTTGTGGTTTGAGGTGGGATTTGTTAAGAACATGGAATGCTATGTGTGTTTCTTATACCCAGTAGGTTTGACCAATGTTCTTCTCATTCATCATTGATCTGGCCATTTCCTGCACTGTTCTGTTTTGCCTCTCAACAACTCCATTTTGTTTTGGAGTTCTTGGGATTGTGTATTCTCTCTTGATCCCATGCTCATCGCAAAATTCCTTGAAGTCTCTTGACATAAACTCTCCTTCGCGATCTGATCTTACTGCCTTTAACCTCTTGCCTATTTGAGTTTCTATTAAAGCCTTAAATATTTTAAACTTCTCAAATGCTTCATCTTTTTCTTTGAGAAAGGCAAGCCAAGTAAGTATGGAGTAATCATCGATAATCAACATGAATTAGTTTTCTTTCCCCATGCCTTCCCGTCGTGATGGTGCACATAAATCCATATGAACTAGTTGGAGTGGTTTCTCTTTTGAAGTAAATCTCTTGGACTTAAATTGCGTCATGTTTTGCTTCCCTACTTGACAGAGTTTACACATTGAATCTTGGGGCTTTGATATTCTCGGAAGATCTTTTACTGCCTCGAGTTTTTTGAGTTTGATTAAGTGGTCAAAGTTTATATTTCCAAGTCTCCTATGCCATAACCAAATTTCATCATGTTTTCTTATATGAAATTCTTCTCTATTTTCTTTTAGCACCTATACATTATTTCTTGTCCTTATGCCTTTGGCCACCACTTATCCTGACTTTACAGACTTTATCTTGTAGTCCTTGGATGTGAACAACACTTTGCATCTTCTATCACATATTTGACTTACACTGAGCAGATTATGTTTCAGCCCATCCACAAGTATAACATCTTTGGATGTTTCTTTTCCATTACTTAATCTCACCATCCCTTTGCCCTTTATTTTCCCTAGAGCATCATTTCCAAAGGTTACGTTTCCTGATTTTCTTTCACTTAGAGATAGAAACTTGCCTTTGTCTCCCATCATGTGTTTGGAGCATCCACTGTCTATATACCAAGGGTTCATTTTTCTTTGAGTGGACAATACTAATCCACACTTGTCACTTTCTTTCTTCTTCCAAAACTTGACATTTTCAGGAGGGGATTTCAAATCTGGTCCATAGTTCCTTAACTGACAGTCAATAGATTTATGTCCAAAGTTATGATAGGTGTAGCATTCAAACTCATTATTCAATAGGTCAAACTTATTGTTGCAGTGTTGTCTACTTATTGATTGTTGATTATTTCTTGGCCTTCTTAGTTGTATGTGTCTAGAATTAATTTGGAAATTTGCAATCTGTGAAGGATTATTACTTGACTGTATCATTCTTTCTTGTTGGAAGTATTTATTCCTTTGAAATATTAATTGCTCATGTCTAAGTCTTAAGGAAAAATTTACAGCTTTGTGACCAAAGTTAGAACAGTAGAAATAATAGCCATGGAAAAATTGTTTGTACCTAGGAAATGGTTGTCTTCTTTGTGCAAATCAATTTCTTCTAGGTTGATGACATCTTCCAGAAGTGAGTGCATTACTTCTTTGTTCTATAGATTCAATTATGTCATCTTTTACCTTACTTGTCCTCGGTGGATGATTGTCTTCCTTTGTTCCTGTAGGTTCATTGTTGTTATTGGTTGTACATTTGACAAACTTGATGAGTTCTTCGTTTCTTGGCTTGCCACTACTTGATCCCTCTTCATAACCCAAACCAGTTTTCAACTTTGGATTCCTTTGTTGATTCAGGATGGTGGCTAATCCTTCTAAAGCTCTGATACTTGAGAGATTCTGATTATACAAGGCTTGAAACTTCTCCATCTCTTTCCTAGTTTTCACTACTTCTTCTTCTAATGCTTCACATCTCGCCTTCTTTTTAGATAATTGTCGTTTTAGAGTGTCTTCGATTTTCTTTTACTCTTCTAATTCTACATTTAGTAGGACAAGGTCTTTATCAGGTTTTTAATTATCTTTCTTGAACTGTATCAACAATTGTCTTTTCTTTTTGTTCTTAATTCTTAGTCTGTCAATCTCTTCCTGTGCACTGATCAGTTCTCCTTCCATGTCAACCACCGCTTCTTCTTCATTAACTTCACTTCATGTGTTGTTATTATCATAATCCTCTTTGGCCATAAGTATGAAGTCGTTTAATTCATCTTCAATAGCGGAGTCATAGTCTTCATCATCTGAAGGATCATCCTCATTGTTTACGCAAAGACTTTTCTTCTTAAAGTTATTCTCTTTAAAGAAATTTATGTGTTTATACTTCTCCTCATCATCATACGTCTGATCCTTTCTTTTGTGGGGGCATTTATTTGCAAAATGACCTATTCTAACACAGTTGAAACATTTGAAAGGTAGTTTACCTTTGTATTTTCATGATCCCTTCTTCAGTCTCTTCACAAATTTTGCTTCAATTTCATCGGGCTCAGAATCCTCATTCTTGTCTTCTTTGAATGATGCTTCTCAGGTGGTGGGTTTATCTTTAACTATTCTTATTTCGTAAGTAGTCAATGTTCCTAGAAGTTGATCAAACTACAAGGTTTTTAGATCATTAAGTTCTTCTATAGCATATACCTTTGGGTTGAACCTATCTGGGAGAGATCTCAAGATTTTTTGAACTAAAGAAGGTTCCTCAATTTTTTTACCAAGTGGTTTCATTGCATTTACCATTTCTCCTACTCTCAAAAAGTACTTTCCAATTGTTTCATCTTCCTTCATCTTTAGAGATTCAAACTGTATTTTGTAGGTTTCAAGCTTGGCATCCTTTACCTTCTCATTATCTTCATAACTGCTAATGAGTTTAAACCACATTTCTTTGGTAGTTCATAGGTGCATAACTTTTACGAATTCTACTTCTGCAAGCCCACTCAAGATAGCATTCATAGAGTTAGCGTTGAAACTAAATTATATCTTGTCATCCTTATTATCTAGCACAATTGGCTTTACATAACCAGTATCTACCACATCCTAGACATCTGCACCTAAAGCCATTATGTAGGTTCCCATTCTAACTTTCTAGAAGGAAAAGTTTGTTCAATTGAAAAGAGGGGCCTTATTGGTTGAATTTCCTTCATGGCTTGACATGTTTAAGCATTAGGATCTACCCTTAGATAGAAGGGGCCTACTCTAATACCTATTGTTGAACAACTGAGAGGGGTGGTGAATTAGTTGTGCCCCTGCTTAAACAATTATGCTTCTTTTAAAATTCATTACAAGGCACTCAATGATGATCACAATAATGCAGGGAAATAAGCAATGGCACATTCAACATCAGTCACATATATGAGAAACATTGAGATAGATATTTTCCCGAGGAAACCCATACAGAGTAAAAACCTCTTCTTCTTTATATGATAACTGTTATTTACATTCTTTACATTATCATACATATGAGCACCAATTCATTGTGAGGCTACAACCTCTGTTTTGCAAGCTCCTACTTGCTGAGAGCACCAACTCTCTGTTTTTCTCTAGTATCGACTAGAAGAAAGCACCAACTCCCTAGATTCTCTAGCACCAACCAGAAGGAAGCACAAACTCCCTAGTTTCTCTTGCACCAACTAGAAGGAAGCACCAACTCCCTATGTTCAAGCTCCCACTTGAAACTCTGAGGACACCAGTCCTCCCTTGCACCTCCCTACCACCCAAAAATATAAATCTTTGCTCATGAAACTTATCACAGTGATACAATATTTATCATTGGCTTATCAGACTTATCATTGTTCTTCTATACTGTGATGCTCTATCTGCAACAATGTCTTCTTCACAGTCGTCTACGCTTTATGTTCTTCTCACGTTATGCACTGTGTGCCATCTCCATTTGATCCACCATTCTTATGCTCTGCATTTCAGCTACTGTACTCTCCTCCTTCTACCCTCCTTAATCCCTCATCACAACTGCAACCCCATCTCTTCTTTGTACCATGTACTTGTAGCTTCTGTGCACCTTGTGCATGTAATGTGCGCAATTCCTCTGCATGCTCCCATCGTGCTGATCTCCTCCATATCTCAGGTGCTCTGCTTGATCATCGCAACTCTTCAGCTTCTCTGGTGATTCCCACTACGTGTCCAACATCACTAGGTGTTTAGCTGAGATTCCTCAGCCTCTCTGATAGTTGAGACTCTTCATCTTCTCTGGCACAGTCAATATTATCCTTTCTATTTTAGTTACAGACTTAAACGCTCATCCATCTGTCAATCCCCTCTAAGAATAGTCTTCATTCACTGGAAGAAGCTTGCAGACTCTTCAGCTCCTCTCGCGATGACACAGAAGTCTCTTCGAATATTTTGGCAGAAACCATCAATGGTTTGTAGCAGCTACACTGTGAAGAGCAACATTATCCCTCCGATCATACTCAAATTCACATGCACCGTCGGATTGGCTCCATCGGATCTTGCATTCATTTCAGCATTTCGGCATTTGACAATTCGACATTCCTGTGACCAAGTGTCTGGACACTCCCAGTTGCGATCCCCGAAACTCTAAAAAGGGGCTTGTCTGCACTAGCTCCTTCCCCCATATTCCACCGATGTGACCATACGCTACATCCATTTCACCTTTTCGATATTTTCACGACCTTATGACCTTCATTGACCCTGATCGATGGTCCATGATCTTGATGAATTGATGGTCCATATCTCATCATGAATTCACATCTCGTTGTTCCTTATATGGAGGTTCTCATCACTCCAAATCGTGATAGGCAAAACTCTGAAATGGAGCTCAGATTAACGGTCCATGTTCTTGGTGATCTGACGGTCCTGATCTTTTCGCGATCTCGCATCTAGTGAGTTTCCACATGATGCTCTGTTGACTCCAAGTCAGTGAAATTCCAATCACTTTCCACTTGTCCTATGATTTGATGTTCTAGATCAGATATTGAATCAACGTCTCCAATCATATCACGATTTCACATATCAAGATTTTGGCATTCTTATTCCAAAGTGTTTCGACACTCCAATTTCCGTTATATGAAACCCTGAAATGGGGTTGGATCAACGGTCCACATCAAACCTTGATATGACGACTCAGATCATTTTGTGATTTCGGCATTCCTGTGGTATTGTTTCTTGAATCTCCAAGTCGTGATTCATGAAACCCAAAAATGGAGTCTTTGACATGCTTTGATCTTCTGCCATGCATCCCTCTTAGATCAACGGTTAAGATTTTATCGAGGCTTCACAACTCTAAGAGCCTTCATTGTGCCTGATCAACGGTTCAGATCAGTCCTCAATCCGATGGTTAGGTTTAATTCATGATTTCACATATCACAATTTCAAGACTCCTGTGGTAGGAGTTCTTGACATCTCCATCTCCCGATTTCCGAAATCCCGATAGCAAAAACTCTGAAATGGATTTGGACCACCGCTTCGATCTTGCACTTTAAATAACATGAGGGTTCTTCCTAATCCAATGATGGTTGGAACTTATGCTCAGATCTGATGCCTGAGATCTGTCCTCCTCTTCTGTGTGTTCTTCTTGTCTACAATCAGATCTAATAGTCCTCCTTCTTTTGGGAATTTAACTAGGATCCAATGATTACTGACGCTTCTCCTCCTGAGCTTAGACACTGTGATCAACTCTACGCTAATTACTCATGAGCTTACTTTGTTTTTGTTTTTCATCGATGCTTACTCTAATCTTGTCATCAATAAGCTGCCTACAATCCTTTGCACGTTTGTTGCCATCTTGTTGTTGTACCTGCCATCAATGAAAAGAATACACTGTCTGTAAAACATGCCAACAGTAACCCACTATCGTGGGAGCTCAGTCGAAATGAACATGTCGATGTCATGAAAGAGAAATGCTTGTGGTGCATGAAGTATTAGATCCAATGATCATGATTTTGGAGTGTAAAGGAAGCACTTATAAAATATTAAAATAAATAAAATGGTTTTCGTCTATCAGTCCCATAGAAATGAAGCAACCTACAATTTTCTTCGGCCTCGAAAAAGGGAAAAGAAGAAAAT
This sequence comes from Picea abies, assembly GCA_900067695.1. Classification (NCBI taxonomy): domain Eukaryota; kingdom Viridiplantae; phylum Streptophyta; class Pinopsida; order Pinales; family Pinaceae; genus Picea; species Picea abies. The sequence continues at coordinate 13,231 of CBVK0101254430.1, forward strand.
GAACAATTTTTGTTTTTATCAGTGGAGAACAACGACTCCATTAAGGTTGAGATTGACAGGAAATCACCCATCAGGCTTAAAGATATATGAAGAAGAACATGTAATGTAATTGTGCTTGCATTTCAGAACATAATAAATTGATCTTTCAGATGCAGTCGCCAATTCGAATGTCTCACTAAATTTATAGAGAGAAATTCAATTCACCTTATGGTATATACATTGATTTTCCTATAAACTATAAATGCAAGATGAACATACCGTATAATGATTCTTGAAGAAAATTTAAAAATTGAAACATTATATATATTATTTACTAATCCAACCAAATGATCATGCTATGTTCATTGTCATTACATCCACTATAAATGTTATATAACCATTACATAAAATATTTGGTGTTAACCAATAATAACTTTTTAGATTATGCTTATTACAAAAATCTATGTGCATTTTAAGGCTGTGTATATAATTGATATTCAACTTTAAGACATGTGCACGACCTACATTCTTTTCTCTGCTAATACAAAGACATCACCATTATTTCCCAGCTAATGCTAGAGGTGATCTTCTCCCCCCTTATCCCCCCAAGCTGCAAAGGGGTCACAGACAAAAATTTAGAACAAGATAGCTCAATATTTCCCTTGCAAGGAGAGTCCTCCACCTCTTGCACAAGCTTGCAACACAACTCACACAAGTAAACTTAGTCAATAGAAATTTCAACATCATTTCATTCATCCAACAATAGGGTAATCTACTCTTCCTCACTATTCTTTTTATAAGAAAAAAATTCTTGGCACTTGTCAATCCATGCACAGTTAAATAATTTTAATAATTTAATTATATATTATTCACCCCCAACACATGTCAGACTTCCCCCCAACTTGGACATGTTTATTATAACATCCTGTTTTACTAAGAACACTTTTATTGACTTATTATTTGAGGACACTTACATGAAAGTGTTCTGGTTATGGTACATAATGTTTTGTTTTGATTATGGGTTGTATATGATGATGATGATGTGTTGTGATTTATTGTTATTTTGATGTATATCTATTGGCAGATGATATTGATGATTTTTCTTGAGTGTGAAGGACACATGACAATTTATGGATGTTGATGGCACCGATGAACTTCCTTGGACTCCAAGTTGAGTCAGGGAGTGGATTATATTTGTTTGAGTATTTCGTTTTACACACATGTGACATATGATTGATTACACTATGATTTATATATATGGATTATTGACATTGTTTTTTCCAGTACATGTAGGCTTGACGATGATTGCTAATTCGAATCACATAATGAGTAAAGAGGCCATGCACATAAAAAAAACATTTGAGGGAGAGGTCTGCCAGTGTCCTTGTCACTTCCTTCTAGCACTCTCATTGTGGCATGAATTGTAGGTTAACGATTACCTAGTTCAAGAGGTCAACGATGTCGTAAGGAGGAATGAGACAGTCACTCATGAAGATTCCTAAGGGGTGTTGTTGGACCTCGACCAAGGTTTGAGAGAACCTTGGTTGTGTTTGACCATTTTTGGGACTTTGACAAGTTGGTCGAAGACGGAGTGCCTAGGTGAAGCGGAGATCGTGAGATCTCACCCTTTTTGTGGGATTTTTGGGGATTTTATGGTTTATGTAATGGTTATGGGATGTCGGCCCATGGGTTTACCCATGTTTAGGCCCTTTTTGTAATGTATAAATAAGTAGCCAAGCCATGTAAGAAGTAGTTATGATCAGATTTGTGCAAGAACCTGTGAGGGTTGCTAAGTGTGAATAGTTGTGAATGCTTTGTGCATATTGTATGTGAGACTTGTAGAGCTAAGTGGAAGTGGTTGTAGTTGTCTTTGTGCCTTGACCTAATCCAGGGAAGGAGGATCTGGCGAGGTGAACACAGATCTCATATCTTTTGCGGAGTTGGATCTCTGGCTTGGTGCATGTAAGAAGATTGGAAGAAGCTAATAAAGAAGAAGAAGAGTTGGTGGACATAGCCCCACACTGGGGTGAACCATGTATATCATGTGTTGATGTGCTTTGTGAAACGATTTTCATGGTGTTTATGCTTATGTTTTCTTATTACACTCTTCTTTATGTATTATAGATAGATCTATGATTGATTAATGCTTTATGATGTGAATGAATGTTAGATTTGAACTGATGTTAAGCTCTTAGAGGTGTTGATATGTTTATTTTAGCATTGTTCTGTATTTAGGGTTAATCTGTGAAGTGAATAAAAATCATAAATTAATGCATACTATTGGCTAAGTGCTCTATTGAAGTGTGTAATCATAGATCTGTGTCCCAACTAGGTTGTAGAAACTTCATTCCTACAATCCCCCTGCCTATAACTTGGGTGAGACTTCATCTACTTCATAGGTGTTTCTAAAAGGGTCGATAGTTAGGGTTTTGTTGGTGCATTGTTAAAGCATTGAACCCTGGGTCTACCCCTATGCCAACAAATGGTTCTGTTGTTGGGACCTGAAAATGTGATTGTTGGGAACTAAAGAAAAGAGAAAGGTCTGTGTGTAGATTTTTTGCTATAGTGCGCAATATTCTACTTGACTTGTGAAGCTCAGTGCTAATAAAGGAACTAGATCAGAAGGAAAGAGGTAAGATCTTAAAGCTTTGTGCTCTTATAAAGGTAAGATAAGTAGAAAATTTTTCTTTGAAAGAATGGATATAGGTATGTTTAATAGATTTGGTCCTAGTCTGAAAACTAGGGCACAACTAGAAGAATAAAGATTTGATTTGAATAAATTTAATAGAGATAGTAAAATATATGTTATTCCTATGCATAGAAATAATTTTTGGACTAACAAGTGGATGCATGATCCTAGAAAGAATTTGTACAGATTTTGGGTCCAAAACTGTGATCTTAGTGCACAGTATAGGAAAAGTTTGGGGTCATTTAAGAGAAAGAGAGGATTGAAATTGTGTTATAACTGCAGAAGACTGGGGCATCTTGCTAAAGAATGCCCTGGCATAGGTCCTATTTTTCTTTGTTGTAAGGTTATTGGTCATGAGGTTTTGGATTTCCCTACAATGATTGATAAAGTTGAAAATATGAACCTGAGAAAAGAAAACCATGAGGAAGATCAAGAAACTAAGGATATGTTAGAGAATCAAAAAGAGTCAGAGAATATATTATTACAGATGAAAGAAACACTCAATGATCACATAAACATCAGTCTACCAGAGATCTTAGGTGAGATCGGAAGAGC
>CBVK0101254439.1:0-20801 GCA_900067695.1 Picea abies
GAGAACCTCTTTAAGAAAAACTACGGGGAAGAGGGTTTCTACAGTGGAGAAGAGGCAGATCTAACAGACAAAGAATATTCAGAACCAGTGGGGCCAGAGGAAGAAGTAGTTGAAGAACTTCGCCAAAATGAGCTAGAAACCTCAGGAACTGTGCAGGCTACTAAAGTAAGTAATATCAATCATCCTGTTGTTTCAAAAATTCTAAGTAATAAGAACATTCCAAATCACCAGAGTCCGCAGAGCACTATTACTAGCAACTCAACATCCACTCAGACGGGAAACCTAGGCAATTCCATGGCAGATGAGATGAGTCTCCCTATCTTTAGAGGAGATGGATCTGAAGATCCTAATCAGCATTGGTTCCTATGTGAGGTTGTATGGAACATTAAAAATATTACCGATGAAGTTGTTAAAGGAAACAATTTTAGCACTACACTGAGAGACCGCATGTTGAGCTGGTACATGAAGATTGTCCAAGGACTTAGGTAGCCTAAGCCATTGAATGAGATCAAGAACACATTGATTGCAGAGTTTAAGAAACCTAAGTTAGAGTCCCAATGTATTACAAAGCTGAAAGAGATCAAGCAAAAGGTATCCGAACCTGTTTGGGAGTTCGATCAGAGATTCAATACCCTTACAGGAAGATTGACTTTTAAGATCCCAGATGAGCAGAACAAAGAATGGTTCATCACTGCCCTATTACCACATATCAGAGTTCCCTTGATGCATCAGAAGATTGCTTCGTAGGCAGAATCATTTGAGATCGCCATGAAACTTGAATTAGCCCCTATGGGAGAATCCAACTTAGGTATGAGTCAGATCTTGAGTCATCTAACTAGTTTGTCTCTACAGGTCAATGACATGAAGAAAGAAAAGGGAAAATACAAAAGAGAAGACATCTAGTGTGTTAAATGCAGATCAAAAGGTCATGACAAGGAACGTTGCCCTCTCTTCAATGAATACTTGGCTTCTGGAGCTTCGAGCCCCTTGAAGCAAGTCACCTTACCTTGGTGCAAAGTATGAAGAAATCAACATATCCCTAGTGAGTGTTATTACATGCATAAATACGTTCATACACCCACAAACTTATATTGCACATTCTGTAAATCATTAGGGCATGATGATAGAGATTGCAGAGATTATGATCTCATGCATGAAATATCAAGAGACATATACAAGATCCAAGGTGAAGTACATCAAGAAGGAAACAATGTGTAGTATAACTCCCCGGGAAGAGGAAACCTCAATCCTCATCGTGGATACAGAGGACGAGGATGAGGAGGAGAAATGGGTCGAGGCCAGGGAAAAATAATCTATTATAACTACATGCAACCAGGACATATAGCAAGGGATTGTCAGAACCCTTGTACCACTTGCAGTTATTGTAATGCCTTTGAGCAGGTCACTGAGGACTTCCATGTGCTTCTATCCAAGCTTCAGGAAAGATGAGGACCCCAGCACAACCCACAAGTATAATTTATCTATGTTGAACCTCGTGGAGTAGACCCTAGATTTGTTGTTATTACTCGAGGAGGAGATGCTATAGGAGAAGATAGAATGACCCAAGGAAAGATCACAGAAGACTCTGGCATCAGGAAAGATACAAAGAAGACCCAAAATTTTGATGCGAAGAAAGAAAGACAAATATTTGAGGAAGCAAGGCAAGAGTTCAAAGCAGTTCAAGGTTCTTCCTCAAATACACACCTAGAAATCAGAGAATATGGGATGCCTCAGGCATTTGATCAGTCAGATTCACCAAAAGGAGGAAAATAGGTTAGTAAGCTCATTGAATTTTTATATACTTGTATTAAGTTAATTCAGGATGAGAACGTTGTGCAAGAACTACAAAACTTAATCAGGCAGTATGAGCTAGGGAAGATAGAACCCTTACTGAATAGGGAAGTACACCAAATTGGTAAGAAGAGAATGAAAAATAAATAATTACATTTGAATGCTCAAATAGGAGAGTATGATATGGACTATGTGGTCCTTGACTTAGGGTTGGAGGTCAATGTCATGACAAAGAAAACTTGGGCACTAATGGGAAAACCGAGGTTGATATATTCCCCTATCAGACTTAGGATGTCTAATCAGCAAGCTATCATCCCATTTGGACAATTGGAGCATGTCTCTGTGGACATCGAAAAAGTTAGAACCTTTGCAGATTTTGAGGTAATTGAAATTGTTGATGACAACTTCCCTTACCCTGCATTGCTAGGAATTGATTGGGCCTTCAACAATTCCACTATTGTTGATTTGAAGAAAATACATATGACATTTGCAAGAGATGGCTTTAGGGTCATTGCACCCTTAGATCCAGATGAAGGTATGCGATACACAGAGCCCATAAGAGAAGAAGATCATGCATATGAATTGGAAAACATCTACAAACTAACATCCAGACAACAAGATTACATCAACCCTACAGCCGATGGCAATCTAAGCTGGTGAATTGACATCACGTGTTCATCGGATTCAGAAGAAGCACTGGAGAACTAGCAGAACCATATGTATGAAGTATCTACCATAAAATGTAACATATTAACCAGAGAAGTTCACTAGATTGGCACAACAATGAGTAACTTACCCACATTTGATGGTGTGAATCCTTTAGAAGCTTTCCTATCATACTTTGAAGCAAATGTACCAACATGAAAAAGATTGTTGGCAATGGATGAGGACCTGAAAGCTACACTAGCAAGATGGTGGGGGACACATAAAAGCAATATTACAGACTGAACACAATGTCAAACTTTAATGAAAACACAAGAAGTAAGTTGCGAAGCAAGGTACACTGGTTGAAGTTGCCCAAACGACCATGTGTGAAGCTGCAAAGAGGCCTGGAGTGACATTCAGTGAGAGCAATGGGTGCACAAACTCATCAACATGTTGGACACGACCCCAATCACCTAGTACCTTCAAGCGAAGTTGTGCCTTGTCACTACAGATTGGGAAGGTATGATCCAAAATTTTGTAACCACCTTTTTATTTGAAAGTGAATATCCTTCAGTAGACCAAGCATTACAGATTGTGAGAAAGAAGGTATTCGAGGAGACATCTAGCCTCTCTAGGGAACAAGAAGAGGATGAATGGACTGCGCCTCTCCAGAAATTGAAGAGTTTCTATAACATCAATGCCGATGACGATGATGATCCCAGGAAGGTGAACATCGCAGAAACAGAAGGCCAAAGAAATGTGGAAGGACCAGGATTTGAGCTACCATTTATTGGTCAGCCAATCAAGATTAAAAAATTCAACATTGGGACAGAGGAGACACCAAAGCTTGCCAATGTTGGTGATTATTGGGATGCTTCTACCATTGAAAAGATTACAGAGTTACTTCACGAGTATAAGGACTTGTTTCCGACAAATTTCACTAATATGAAGGGTATCAAAGGTCCTATGGGAGAAATGAGGACCCCTTTGAAACCAGGTGCGAAGCCAGTCAAGAAAAGACACTATAGATTGAACTCGAAATATAAGGAAAAAGTGAATATTGAGCTTGACAGAATGCTAGAAGCAGGGATCATTGAACCTATTGAAGATTTGGAGTGGATTATCCCTATGGTCATTCAAGACAAGAAGACGGGAGAAATCAGGATATGTGTGGACCTCAGGAAGTTGAATGATGTTTGTTTGTATGACCCTATCCCTACACCATTCACTGATGAAGTATTAGACAATGTGGGAGGCTAGGAGATATATTCTTTTACAGATGGATTTTCAGGATACCATCAGATCCAGATTGCTAAGGAGGACCGCCACAAGACCATGTTTTCCACAGAATGGGGATCCTACCAATATGCAGTGATTTTATTTGGATTGTAGAATGCCCCAGCCATCTTTTCCAGGTGGTGGTCGAAGCGTTCAAAGAATTTTTGCATAATTTTTTAGAAGCATATTTTGATGACTGGACTGTGTTTAGTTTGTTGAAAAATCATATTGAATGTCTCAGTCTAATGTTGGATAAATGCAGGCAGTGTCAAATTGCTTTGAATATGAAGAAGTGCATCTTCTTCTCACCATTTGGAGTGTTATTAGGCCATATTGTATGCAAGCATGGATTGTTGGTTGATTCATCCAAAATTGCAATTATAGTTGATTTTCCACCTCCTACTTCAGTCAAACAACTATGCATTGCGCTAGGACATATTGGATATTACAGGAAATTCATTAAAGTTTATGCCCAAATCAAAAAACTAATGGAGAAGTTGTTGAAGAAGGATTTTCAATTTGGTTGGACAGATGAATGTCGGTAGAGCTTCGACACGCTAAAACAGAAGATGGTCACTGCGCCCATTCTGGTTTTTCCAGATTGGAGAAAAGAGTTTCACGTGCATTTCGATGTGTCTTCTATTGCATTAGGAGCAGTACTAGCACAACCGGGAGAAGGGGAGATTGACCATTGTTATCTTTTTCTAGCAGGAAGCTATCTACAGCTAAGATTAACTACACCACTATAGAAAGAGAAGGATTAGCCATGGTGTACGGGTTGCATAAATTTCGCCACTACTTATTGGGAGGCCACTTCAAAATGTTTACAGATCACTCTGCACTGAAATACCTAGTCAACAAGCCAGTGTTGGGGGGGAGATTATGCAGATGGCTTATGTTGTTTCAAGAATATGATTTTGAAATCATAGTTAAGCCAAGAAGAATGAACAAGGGCCCTGACCACCTGTCGAGGTTGGAACATGGAGAAGAACTCACCAGTTTCGAGGATACACTATCAGATGCACAGCTACTCACCATTAGAAATATTGATGACCACTTTGCAGACATCATCTAGTTCCTATCAATAGTAATGGCACCTAGTGATTTTACAATTCCCCAAAAGAAACAATTAGTGGTGTGCGCTACAGACTTTTCACTTATAGTGGGACAACTATACAATATGGGACCTGATGAGATACTGAGAAGATGCGTTATGGAGGTAGAACGACCATTGATCCTTGCAGAATCTCATGAAGGAAACTCAGGAGAACACTATGCATGAAGAGAAACTACACAGAAGATTCTGAGAGCTGGCCCTTAGTGACCTACCTTACACAGAGATGCTAAAGATTATGCCAGAGCCTACGATGTATGCCATAGAGTTGGAAAACCATCTAGACAATATGAAATTCCATTAGCACCACAGATGACCCTACAAGCATTTGAAAAATGGGCCATTGACTTTGTGGGACCCATAAACCCACCAGGAAAGCACACAGGAGCAAGGTACATCATTAATGAAACAGAATACTTAACCAGATGGGTCGAAGCCAGAGCAGTCAAGGACTGTAGTGAAACTATAGTTGCACGATTTATATTTGATGACATAATAACCAGGTTTGGATGCCCCAAGATCCTTATGAGTGATCAAGGCACACACTTCATCAATAAGACAGTTGAAGCCCTGACTGAATAATTTGTAGTCCACCATCATAAGAGTACACCTTACCATCCATAAGCAAATGGGATAGTTGAAGCATTCAACAAGATATTGGAGACAACATTAACAAAAATTTGCAGTGTGAATAGGGATGACTGGGATTTAAGAGTGCCTGCAATACTATGGGCCTATAGAACCACTTGCAAGAAATTAACAATACATCCCCCTTTCAAATTGGTTTATGGCCTTGAATCTGTTGTCCTGATGGAATACTTGGTACCAAGCTTAAGGATTGTTGCATTTACAAACATGGATGATATTGGCGTTGTTCGCGAGAGTCTTGCACAATTGGTTGAACTAGAAGAAGACAGGTTCATTACAGGATTCCACCAGTCGGTTCAGAAGGAAAGAGAGAAGGCATATCATGACAGGCACATCAAGAAGAAGGCATTCAAATAAGTTGATTTAGTACTTATGTACAACAGTAAGTTTATAAAACACCTAGGGAAGTTTAGAATGCATTGGCTCGGACCATATGAGATTGCCTATGTGACAGAAGGAGGAGTTGCGAAGTTGAAGACATTGAATGGAGAGTGGAAGGAAGGATTGGTGAATGGGAGTCAGCTGAAGTTGTACTATGACAACTAGCTACCTCACATATCTTAGTAAAATCATGAGGAAAAGGGTCTAGGTATCAGGTGCAGTTGAAAATAGGTACCAGACACAGAAAAGATAGTCTGTACAAGGATGTGATGGAGGAATAGAGCATAAAGCAAATACTGCACTGCGCAGCCCAAAGTTGAATTAAAAGAGAAGGATCAAATCCAAAGTGACTCGGGATGAGTCACGGGTGAGTGTTGGGGGATTGTTGGCCCTTGGTTATGGAAGGAAGCGAAGAACAAGGAATAAAAGGTGAAATGCGCACTTCGCGGAAGACACACTGACTGTCACTAGGTCGAAGTGAGAAAAAGAGTAGAAAAGATGGAGCGAAGTATGGAAAATCAAGTCGTTGGATGAGAAGACCAAGGTTGACAAATAAGAAAGGAAGAGGGATCAAGGACAACTCAACAAGAGGAAAAATCCACCTTTGGATGCTTTGGAGCACCGCGTGAGAAGGAAGGAAAGACAGGCTGGTGAAGCCCAGAAAAGGTGGGTCAAGTTGACCTAGGGTTTTGGTATTTAGGTTTTTGGCAACTAGGTTTCGACCTAAGGCTATCGATGAGGAATGTTTATGTATAAATAGAGGTCTAAAGGGCCTAGGTTGGGTTGGTAATTCTGTAATACAATATTGTTGTTGATCTAGCTATAGTATTGTGTGAGGTATCATTGTACTAAGAGAGAGAAGTGATGAGAGAGAGAGATCCTTCTGGTATTGTAAGATATTTTGCTGTGTGTGAAGGTCAATTCTTGCATCTGGGTGTGCAGGAAGGGTAGAGAAAGAGACAGAAGAAAGAATATCTGCTAGCTGAGAGTGCAGATAAGAACTATATTATTTACCTTAATGAATCATAAGGAAAATTCTGTGGACATAGCCCTAGAGAGAGGGTGAACCATGTACATCTGTTGTTGTGTGTGCTTGATGCTTTGATCTTTTTCATGGTTATATTGTTACCTGCCTTATTGTATTAGATCAGATCTATAGTTGTGAAGGATAGATCTAGCTTGTTGAATGATAGATGCATGATATGTTGTCGTTGTAATAGATCCACTTGATATTCCCCTTGTTGTAGACATCTCTGTCTTGCAACCCCCTCATAGTTTCTTCAGGTGAGACTACATCAGCTTCGAAGGTGTTTTCGAAAGGACTAATAGCTAGGGCTTGTTGGTGTGCTCTTGGAGTTGAACCCTGGGTCTACCCCTGTGCCAACACAGAGAAACAAATCAAGTTGTTACAAGAGGCATGGACACATCTCACTACACGTAGAGAGAAGATACAAGAAAAGCTACAAAAATTCCAGCAAGAAGCATAAAAGCAGCCTCAGAAATTGCAAGACCAAATGTAGAGGATAATACTACAAGGAAACGATGTCCGAGTGACACTACATAAGTAAACAACGAACTGCACTAAAATATTCAGAGAATTCAGTGATTGGATGGGCATCATCGCTCAATGGAATCAAGTCCTGGAGGAAGTGCACACAAACATCCAGGTGTTGAATGAGAAAGTTGTGGACATAATGGACCCCATAGAGCAAAAACAAAAGTTCAACCAAATCCAGTAGATCAACAATGAACTAAATTCACTCTACGAAGCACAGTCTGTAGCCAAGAAAGAGTTGTACAATTTTCAACCGGTAATTCAAACCACCTATATGAAAATGCACCAAGTAGACACAACAGTTGAATCTGAATGGAAAACGTTGGTTGCATCCAAGCTAAAGGAGTAAAACAAAGAGATGACCCAACAGTTCCTAGAAGAAGCATCACTCCTCGCCCAGAAATGGTAGGAAAAAGTTTAAATATTTCACGGAGTAAAGCACAGAGCATTAGAGATGGTTCTAGAATTGGGCCCTTTGTTTGAGGAGGTGTTTCAGGATTAATCCGTAAGTGCAGACACAAACCAATCTATCTAGATCCACCTGGATCTAGAACAAAACAAGACAGAATAATACTCTTTCCCTAGATTTTGACTGTTGAATGAACTAGGATGCAAGAATCATGAACATACCTTATGATCGCTTCCTTGGGTCTTTGTTGTTCCAACTTCACTCCAATTCTCTTGTGTCATCAATATCACAACAATACAAACCAATCGAAGTGAAGACAATTCAATATATTCAACAGTTAATCTATGTATATGATCAAGGAGTTATACAATAAAGTAGAACTAACTTTATGGGAAAGAATCATATTACTGTATCATATTAAATGTGAAAGAGAGATTACAACCATGGTTTTGATGTCGTAAGGTCCCTTCCAACTGTCCTTCATTCCCCACACACTTCTTGCTCCAAGGATTCTGAAACCATAGATCTGATAGCTACTCACAATCTATCTTGACAAATCAAATCTCCAAGCCACTCTAACCAAGCCAAAGCTAACAAGCTCAAGAACCAACAAAATCTAACCCAAGCTAACAAAAGCTTAAGAACCACAAAGCTAACTTTCTCCATGAGAACTCCTCTCCTTTTATAAGTTGAAGAAGATAAGGTGAGGAGGTTAGGATGATCCCACTAAATCATGAAAGCGAGTAAGATCCAAACCATTCGGATGCCATCTCACCACAGAAGCTTCTCCTTCTAGAAGATTCGAGAAAACGCTCATTTTTCCCACATGCTGGAATTCTCGCACCCTAGCTATAGAGCAACCTGCGAACACCTCGCACCCTGGCTATAGTGCAACCTGCGAGAATGGGTCATTCTTGCACCCTGCCTATATAGCAACCTGCGAACTTCCCTTTTTATAAGGTTTTTACATAGGAAAATGCAACTTATTTTCTCAGGAAAATTTCTTCTCCCTTCTCTCTTTAGGAACTCAGGCCACTGACCCCTCTGAAGGCAACAGATAGGTTTACATCATTAATGATCATAGGGATGACAAAAATAATGTGTAACAGGAGGTAAAGGAATAAAAGGCACAAACAGAAGAGCTCAAAGAAGAGGAAATGTTGGATAAGGGAAAGCAATAGTTGCTCCTAGAGAATGTGAAGAAACCAAGTGCTTGACTCGAGGATGAGTCAAGGATTGTGATTAGAGCCTATTGGGCCCTTCATTTTTGAGAAATAATTGCGTAAGTTTTGAATAAGAATGAGTCACGCAAACTTCATCAGAGACTAGAAGGAAGAATAACAGAAAGAATTTGCAGAAGCTAGCGCAACACCAGCTAAGCAACAAACAATTGGAACAGAACAAGAAGGCGAGCAAGCGAATAGGGAGACATAACCCAGCTATATATAGGATTGAATATAAGTGTAAATGGTTGGTTAGGTTGGGTTGAGTCATGTCTATCAGAGTCGCCCAAGGTTTTGGGATTAGTTCCTGCTACTTGTTGTAAGCCGAGAAGAGGAGAGTCTGTAATGAATGATACCTATCAGTTGGGGAATTAGAACTATGTGGCTGAGGCCTAGAGCCAAGAGTCTGTACTAAATATCTCTATGTAATTCTGAGTCTGTAATGCAAGAAAGATCCCAGAGATAATATGATGAAGGAGAACCAAATTTTCAAAATATGATGTGTCTTTGTATGTTTACTTGTGCATTACATTGTTCCTTTATAGTTTATGAGTTTTGTTTAATGGTTCTATGTTTAAAGCGTTGTTCATAACATAATTAGGTTCAATTCTTGTGATTAGATGTTTCAGATCTGATGTTGCTCTTGCGCAAGAACAAAAATGAGTTCTGGATGATCTATGGATTCTCTTTGGTATTTTCCTTATCATTGCCTATCTTTATGTCTCAGCAGTGCTTTGGGTGAGACTTCTCCTCTTTAGAGGAGATGAAAATCCCAGTGCTCTAGACTACATGGTACCTTTTTTTGGTAACCTAAAAAGAACCCTGGTCTGATCAAATCCGCACCAACATTACCTCCAGACTTTCTACCTTGGCATATATATTTCTACAACTCTAAGTTTACTTACCCCAGGTTGACAATTTAATTGAGGGCTTTTAAGTGCTTTTTAGTGCATATAGAACACCAATTATTTTTGGCGCCATTGTTGGGGAGTTGTCTCAAGGTAGGAATTAGATCATTTCTAAACCTTAGAATTAGTTTGGTGGTGGGGGAACTTTAAGACGAGAGGTAAGAACCTACACATCTGCTATAGCAGGTTCCCCCAAACCCAATGGTAGTTTTTCTTTTTGTTTTTGTTTTCTTTTATGAACATACCTAGAGACCCAAAAGGTAGATACATTAAATCTAAATCAGACTTTGGAAAAGTTCTTACACTTGAATAAATATTTTCCTTTCTTTTTAGGTAGGGTAGGATAATAAATAAAAGATGTGTGTTGTTATTTTAGCTTAAAGTATAATGCAGCTTCATTTTACATTTTCTTTTAATAAAAGAACTATGAGATACATGTTCCAGTGACTTGATCTCATTGATCTCATTATTTTTTGATATTTTAGAGTGTGGTTTTTGACGAACAATTCTAGAGATTTCTGTAGGTATTTATTTCACCAGGAGTAGACAGTTTCAAGGAAATATAAAAGAAGGTTTTTTCTTCAAAACATTGCTATATTTGAACCTTGTTGTCTGCTAAGTATCAAATGAATAATGACTTGTTGTAATTAGCCATATTTTTTCAAAGACTTTCATCTTCTTTTTCCCAAGGCATCTTAAAAACCAGTTACTCTTGAACCTTCACCTCTATGTAAGGAACTGATATCGTAACCATCAATCTTAGAGGTAACTCGTATAGTTTTCCCAAGAAACCTGAGTAAGTGAGTAAAGTATATTTATTAAAGAGTAACAAGGAGGTTTGATTAGTGGTTAGTCATGGAAACATCACAATAACTTACAAAAGAAGAAAGTGAGTTGAGCCTAGAGATACCTTTCTATTTTTTCTCAATGGTACCATCCACTACAAACTAAATAGCTTTATTATATCATATCTTTAGATAGGCCACGCCCACTTAAGTACCCCTTACATTAGGACAATCACTAAGGAATATAATGAAAATTCATCCTCTAACATAAATACCATCCCAATTGAAAAAAAAAAAAAGTTGTTTTCAGAGTTGTTCCCCATCTTCTTGCATAAATCAATATTATACTAAAAACTTAAAATATGGAGGGTCAGTCTCTGAGGGTGTAAGACGATAACACGTCGGGATACTGAACAGGTCTGCTGGCAACGGGTACTAGACTGTGGTATGAATAGGTAAACCCATCGGAGTACTGAACATGCTTGCTAGCAGTGGGTCATTCTACCTAGCGAGGATGATAATCTGACAAAAAATAAATAATAAATTTAAACTTGTCCTGATGTATGGCATTAATTGTAGACAAAGTTGACTTGAAGTATGTATGGTTAAGGTAAGGTTAATGAAATCCATATACTTGCCATTGGGAACTAACTCTGAGACTATCTTGAAACTCTATTGCCTACCTCTTCTTATCTATATATAGGATCTCTTATCCTATAGGTTGGGCCATCTTTTAACCGTCTCATCAGACCAATCTGTGAAATTTGTCTCTACACTTAACAAGCTGTAAATATTTGGCTATTGGGAGAACTGACTAGTTTCCTATATTTTTTATTATGAGGTGACACAATACTTAGGTGTGGGGGAGGGGTTCATGAGTTGACAAATGATAACATTGCCTAGAAGAAGTAAATATTTGTAAAAATTTATGTGTGTTGTTTTCATAATACATGTTATTATATCAGCGGTTATTTTATTTTTGAAATGCTCATTCCTTGTGTGTTATAAATTTTTGTACATTTCCTTAACAGACCACTTAATTGGTTTATTTTCATTACAAATTGTTCATTACAGAGTTATGATTACGTGCCTTATAGAATGCAAGATAGAGGAATGTATTGTGTGAGCACGATGGAAAAACAAATAACAATGGAACACTTGTATCCTTCCTTTTTTCTTATTCACTATGTTCATGGTCTCTAGGGAATCAATTGCCTCAGCCACAAAGCTCCCAAGAGTTGGATGTCGCTGGTTTAAACACCACTAGTTTCCAAGAGCAAGCTATAATAGGGTTTTCAAAACTGAATTTTAGAACATCTCTAGAGTTAATGGATACTCCAAGGCATGGATAAAAGAGGAGCTAATCAACACTCTCATATTCATCACTAGATTGATTACATGAGAAGGTAGATATTCCATCTTTAAAGCATGTCACTTTCGATTATTAGCTCACTTTCAGTTCAATAAGCCAAATTGAATTTTACCTTTTACTTCTTAAAGAGTCTTGAGATCATGTCTACCCAAGTGAGGAAGAATGCAACCAATCTCCATAACAACCTATTTCACCACGGCCTTATCAAATTACTTGTCTTAGCTGAGTTGGAAAAACAAGGGAAAATGTGGGATGAATTCACTTACCAATTTGCAAACCCTCATATTACAATCAAGACTAGAAAGAAGACTCTTTATCTAGGGACTGTTTCTCCACCCAAACCCTCATGCTCAAGATATTCCTTTACCAGACCAAAAGTCCAATAAACTTGGTGATACCCCTGAAACCTCATCGGGCAAGAAGACCAAGAAGCCTATGGCTAAACCCCCTCTAAAAATAGTAAATACCTATTGCTAATTCATGGCATGAGGACGTGCCATATCTTCTGTCCAAGGGGAGTTTCCTGAGCTAAAAAAATGCTAAGCACTGCCCAGTTGTATAGCAAACCCATGAGAAGAGGAAGTAGGATTTCTGTCAAAATTTTGTCATACTGTCTTTTTACAATGTCTTGGGATATTATATCAGTAGGTGTTTGTATTGGTATGATAAATTGTATAATGTTGACATCATTGTGTGTGTTATAAGATTTATATGCATTTTTATGTTTATGTTATATAATACTTTGTATACTCAACTACTCTTTGTGACAAATACAGAGCGATAATAACTGTTAAATACTTACTGCCATCTGTATTACAAGCTTATGAAAAGAGGAACAGTTGTTTGAATTGTTATAGATTGATGAAAGGAAATAAAAGTTATCCTATTCACCATGCCTACCAGTACAAACCAATCCTTTTGTTAGTATCTATCAGTGTTGTCAGTCACCAGTTATCAAATTTACTCTTTCATGTGATTGATAGGGTTATTATGTCAAATTGTTATATTTTCAAAATAAAATTTGAAATCTCTTGGTTGTAAAATGGTAATTGGTGTGTATAGGTGTCATTAATACTCCCTCCACTCATCCAAGGTCATAAATTTTCATCATGGTCATGTCATCATTCCTTGTCATAAATTTTCAAATGATTGTCTTGGTCAAAATTCTACTTCAAAATTGGTTTCTGAATTAAGGAAGATGAAGTTGACAAACATGAAAGAGGTTTTTGTCAATCATAGACCAAAAAACAAAAAAATCCTTCATTTTATGCACAGGTGTTATTATTTGAGAGAAATTCCCCAAATACAATCGTTATAGGAGGGTTCCTGCACATTTGGACAGCTTGACTTCAAGTCAATTTTTCAAAGGTTTGGAGAAGGCATTTGCAGTGCTTGATGGTTCCATTGTGTATCAAACATCATAAAATTTCCAAACATACCACTTTCAGCCCAAAATGCCTCTGGTAAGGCCTCCCAAAACCCTCTCAAAGACCACACTATGTATCTGCTGAGAGCACGTTGCGCTTCTGTAATTTTTGAGTAACCAACTTCAAGCTTGGATTACGAAAAAATGGGAAATTATTTTTGAAACATGGAGGAGGTTTATGTTCATAAAATACCCAAAAATAGTAACCTCTCTCATTTTTTGAATATACGTTATGGTTTGGGATATATTCAATTCTCTTAGAGGCCTAGTTTTATAGAAAATAAAACACTTTGTTTTTCTTGTTTTAGTCATGTTTTCCTAACAAATGGAACTGAAGTTTTGAAAACCAAGAGAGGTTTTTATCATGGACGTATTCAAAAACAAAAACCTCTCTTAGGTTTTACACAGGAGTTACTTTATTGTAGTTATAGGTGTCACTTGGTGTTATAACCCTAAATTGCACCACACATGCTTACCTGTCATCAGGCCAACTCATATCCCTTCTTTGCCAAAACTCTGTTGAACAACTCTTTGAAAATCCTCTTGTGTAAAGGCCCATGTGCCCTAACTCATTACTGCACATGTGTACACACTGGCTGACTCACAACAGCCCACGTGTACCTACCAAAGCACGAAAAAAGGAGAGTTGTCGATGGAACAAAAAGCTATGGGTGAGTTAACTGAAAATCTCGGCCATGCATGGAAGAGGGTTCATCCAAAACCCTAGCTCCTTCTAGCCTATAAAAGAAGGGGTAGGGGTACCATTTGGAGGAGGAAAAAATATAGCAAAGAAACTTTGCCCATTTACGTAATCCATTGTCCCAACGCTTCATCCTTTCCTCATGCCAAAGTAGATTTAACACAAAGCAGTTGAAGGATAGAAGAAGAGGAGCCCAGGATTAGGTTCAAGGAGCGGTGACCGGTCTTAGATTTTGTAAGTTGATTCACTTTCAGTAATAAAAAGAATGTTTTTCCCATCCCAAATCATAAATTTTCTATAGTTTGATTGATTTACATTTGATTTCTAACCCTTGAGTATAGAAGTAGCATGCATGCGTAGTTGTTGTTTGTCTTGAGTGCAGGTCATCTGTGGAAGGAGCAGTGCAAGCAAGTAATCAAAGCACAATGGAGGATCTACATTGAACACCAGTAATAAGGTAGGTGTTCCTTTTCCATGCATTTACTGAGAAAAAGGGATTTAAATCTTGGGATGTAGGTAAAAAAGTAGTTTCTATTCGGTCAAATCTGCATGCAAGTGTGACCCTAGTTTGCTAGTCCGTAGGGTGTTTTTTCCAACAACAGAATTGGCGACCATATTGGGGAGAATACTCTTTAGGGTTCCTGGATTTATTTAAATTTTTTGGGTAGTTTAAAGACTAGGTTTTCTATTTTTTCTTTGCCTATCTTTTCTTTTTCTATAAGGTCTGAGCTAGCAGGGAGTCTAGTTTTCCATACTAGCTTTCCCTAACTTTTGCTTGACTGTATTTTTCGGGACACATAGAGGTACATGCGGCCTGTAGAAGGCCTGAACGTGTGTACCCGCACCCTATCCTCTGATAGCTCGCGTGTGAATGCTAGCTGTAGAGATAGCAGTAGCGTGTAGGAGTTCAGAGAACCTTAGAGGCAGTCCTCCTCTTCCCTGTCAGAATTACACATTCTCAGGGGGTTTTCTGGAATCCTGTCTGAGTCTTGCTTGTTCACAGTCCTATCTCAGATTGTTTTTTTTTTGCCTTATTATTCCTTGCATTATTTGTCTTTTCTGTTAGAAAGAGCATCCAATCCTTCAAGGGATCCTGGTTATCAATACCAGAGGCCTCTTCCTGGTCTAGACTGCTTGTTTTCATATTTTTCCTTCGAATTTAGATATACACGCGGCTTGTACAAAGTCAACCCGTGTGCACACACTTTCTGTTTCTGTTCAGCATGCGTGTTGTTTTAGTGACAGTCGCATGCTTGTATAGGCTACTTTTTGTTCAAGGTGGGGTAGTCATCCCCTCCTTTGATAAGAAGTATTCCTCTCAGGTGTTTGAATCTATGTTTGAACAGTCAGTAGCTTAGGATTCATCTTACCCTCAGCCTGCTTTTAATCAGTTAATAGTTGATAGAAAAATAAATAAATAAAAATTGTTGTTTTATGGTTTTTAGACAAGCGTGAGAGTCATTGTTTGTTCAATTGCCTTTGTGTGATTCTCTACTCTGATTCTTTGTGATCTGCGCTTTAAGCCAGAATTGTTTTTCTTGGTTTTTTTCTTGTCGGTATTTTCCCTTTCTTGCTTTACTAGAATTTAAATAAATAAAAAATATCTCTTTTCATTTTCTTCTTTGGTTGAAGAGTGTGTTTATGCATCATTAGCTAGGGAAAAGTCTTTTATTTCGTAATTTTTTTGCAGTTCACTTAGATCATAAGTAGCTCATAGTCGAGTGAAATTCCTTTGAGTTTGTTGTATAAAATCTTAGAAAAAATTTTAAAAAAATCTTTCTTTGTGAAAAGTTGTTGAAATTTTGCATTTAGTAAAAGTATTTTGTTTCCATCTTTTTTCATTCATTTTTGCTTTCATCTTTACACATCATCAATTTCACCCCCATACCCCTTGACATAAGACAAATCCATAAAAGCAACACTAATTTTAAAATCTACTAGACTTTTATGTTTGTAGGGTTCACAAACTAGTTCAGGACTACGGCATTGGATTAGGTTGGAGAGGAAACTCTTCAAGGCCATTCAAAACCAAACATTAGAGTCTGAGATAGGGAGTGTCTAAGTCCAGTTTTTTGGAAGTTATTTGGGACCCCCCTCTAACACAGGGGATAAACACAAGGTCGTGTGTGGAAAGGTAGCGAAGATAACCCCTCCAAAGCCGGACCAATCGTAGTGGAGAACACATATAGAGGGCTTGTTTTGGGATTTCATCGTTTGAATTTTCCACGGGGCTTCGTGGGTCTCGAATTCATTCAAGGTCCTCAATTTTCTTCCGGACCATTTTCTCTCGATACCATTGATAGGTTTTGGGCTCGATACCCTGCTCATTGTGGTCTACCCGACTTTCAACTGTACCCGCCTGGTGACTGTTCGCGTGCTGGCAACCTAGTTGCCAATATTTTAGGGACATACACAGGTGACTATGAGGCTATACCGTGGTACCTAGGATAGACATCAAGCCATGATTTGCAGAGTATACCCAGAGGGTACTTCTGTGTTCGAGTTTCACTTTCACCGGTAAGTTGCTCTAGTGTTGGTTGTTCTAAATGTTCTTCCAAATAGTTTAGTGATTGCTTGTCTTATCTCTTAGGGGATTCTTTTTAGTGTGTGTTACTTTTGAATGTTTAGAATACCTTAGCATGTCTTGGATCTTCTCACACTGTGGAGGATCTTGAGCTCCATCGGTCACGAAGGCTTCTTGGTCTGCCGCCGGTTACATTGGAGCCACCCCCGCCACCATTAAGGCGGAAGCTAGACCAACAAGGGTCTTTTGAAGCGACTGGGTTGCAAACCTTTGTGCCCAAAAAACTCCCGGAGGAATCAAACACTGCTCTTGGCTTGGTTTAAACCCAAACCACTGATATCTTGGCACCGTTTATTGTACCAATCCAATTTCACGAATGCCAGACAGTGCCTCACACAGCTATGGAAACAAATGTTGTTACTCCTTCTGGGAATTCGTCAATTCCCATCACAATTGCCACCATAGGAGAGTCATCTCCTAACCTACCATCATCGGTCTGAGCCACCATGGTCTCGGCCGAAACTACATCGCACATTGGACCAAACCCATCTATGGCAGCGACCACAACCCCCTTCACACCTAGTGCGACAGGCCCTCTGTTCTCATACGGTATGCCTAGTTTAGGTACAAGTCCTATACTAACCTACTCCACTTTACAGACTTTGGGTCTGGGGGCAAGGAGCTCTAGTGCTCCTCTACAAGGTCACCTTGGGGGCACTCCTGTCCCTTTTAATGCGTTTCCTTACGCAGGAGGTCATATCCCTCCTTCATCCCCTTTGCTTGGTGGTCCGCATCAGCAGTCCGACGGGTAGCCTACACACACTAGTTTATTTGGAGCAGGGAGTCAAGGAACACCTTCTCACATTATGCCGGTAGGTTCGACACCATTTTCTTGGAACAAGACATTTGGTAACAACATTTTCTCATCAGTCGCTTTCCCAACTGGGGGCAACCCCATTTTTGGACAATCTACTCCTGCACATGGTACTATTCCTGCATAGGGGGCACACATAGCAGGACCTTGGAACTCAGGAAAAGGATTCATTCCCTCCTCCAGAATGTCGTTCTAGGGTAATTCTTTCCACAATCAATGGAACCCTAAATAGACTACTATGCCTCTCCCCACAGGACTGGCATGGGGTAATCCTTCCCAAAGTCCTTCGAATACAATGCATGCCCAACACTCTATGTCCTTTATGGGAAATCAGCCAATGATGTCTCCATAGATACAAAATACTTATGTTGGTCAGGGCCATGGTTTCTATCAGAATCCAGGCCAGCAACCAAACTTTTCCTAGCAACCTGGTGCCAGTCAAACTCCAAGACCCTTTTTCCCAGGTTATTAGCAGCAACCCAAACTACCATTCCTGGCGAATTTACACTTGCCAGATTTGACAAGGTTGTTAAATGATCCTATTTGTCACAATCCACATTGGCCTCCTATGCCGATGAAGTTGCCTTCGGACATTCCAAAGTTTGAGGCCAAGCCTAATGAAGATCTAGGTGATCATGTGACTACCTTTCATCTTTGGTGTTGATCTAACTCATTGAAAGATGAC
The DNA here is from genome assembly GCA_900067695.1 of Picea abies. Classification (NCBI taxonomy): domain Eukaryota; kingdom Viridiplantae; phylum Streptophyta; class Pinopsida; order Pinales; family Pinaceae; genus Picea; species Picea abies. The sequence goes on from CBVK0101254439.1 coordinate 18,319, forward strand.
TTCGTACAGTTGCGATTTTTTCAACATACTCTTATTGGGAGTGCCACGAAATGGTACATCGAGCTCGATCACTCAAGATACTCTTCTTTTGGCGAACTGGTGCTGGCCTTCCTTAACCATTTCGAGTTACCTATGAGATACAACGTTTTCATAGAGCTACTCGCCAATTTCAAATAGACAACAGTGGACCATATCTCTGATCATATCCAAGAATGGAGACACCGGAAGAGTCTAATCAGAGTACCAGTCCCACCAGCATTCCTGCTTGAGTGGTTCCTTAAGTCTTTGGTCCCACAGTTATCCAAAGACTTCGCAACATCCGGAGTTTTCTCCAAAGAGGATGCCATCATGAGGGCTCAACAGTTTGAGCTCATCTATTCTCAGTCTGGTTTATTATACAACATCTTGCCAGATGCGCCATGTTTGATACTGGATAAAACTAGACAGAGAGTTGGACCACATGCCGATGGTATTGTTGGTTCAGCACAAACCAAGCCCGCTGAGCAATTGACAAAACAGTTGCAACAATTATCCATACAACACACAGTGGCCAGCCAAACTACTACTCTCGCTGCTCCCTACTACCCAAACATTGAAAGTACACTTCGTGCAGTCGACTAACCCAAAGGCCACCCAACAGACTGAAGGGAAGAAAAAACAATGAAAGAAGGGTAAGGGGGATAAAAAACCCACTGATAATGCTGGTGGGGACAACACAGAAAAATGGAAGGCGAGGTATCCATGCAACTTGTGCATGGAAGACCACCCAACCCATCTTTTTCCTCGACTTGCATAGGCCCAAAAGTTCATCACACAGCAACAACAAGTAGTGTTTACTAATCCCTTTCAACATGGGAAAAATCTCACTCAAGCCTCTACAAGCACAGAAGGGGGTAGCCAAGAAACCTGCCCGCCTCGAAACAATCCCTCATCCACGAACATATATATGGTTAGGGGTGATGCTTTCATATCAACTAGAGCACACGACTATAGTAAACCAAGCGCTTCTGAGAAGGTTAAACAAGTTGATCTCCCATCTCTTCTTCTACAGATTGAGAAGACATTAGGAGAAACAATGACATGCATTCCAAAGGGTGCATTTAAAAAATCTTCTCACAACCCAAATGCAAGGGTCACCCAGAATTACTCTATGGTGGAGGATTTATCACAAACCCCTTGTGCAATGTCTTCTTTGGAGGTCCTCCAAAGCTTCCATGATCAAAGGAAAGCCTTGTTAACCACTTTGGGCTCTACTGAGACTTGTAATCCATGCACCATCATGTTAGATACAACCGACTTAAAACCTCGTCTGCCTTACCACGTAGCATTTCAGATAGTAGTGGCTCATCCCATGAAAACTTTTACACAGAATATCTTTCGCACGGTGGTCGACGAGGGCACCTTGACATGTGTTATGTCGTTAGCATGCCGGAAGGCCATTGGCCAGCCTGCTTTGTCTCCATCACCTACTCTCTTCACTTCTTTCGACAGTCGTTCTTTCTGACCACGTGGCATCGTTCCTTCTTTCCCAGTTAAGAGAGAAAACCATGTGTGTCAAAGTAGAGGTAGTCAATGCTCCCCTCAACTATAACCTATTGTTAGGACAGAGTTGGACTTATGCTATGCAAGCTATGGTTGCTACAGTTTTACCAGTCTTTTTGTTTCCACACGAGGGTCAGATAGTGACCATCGATCAACTGTCTTTCTCCAGACCTGACCCAGCTTTGGGGGCATCCACGGTCCTGATGATTGATAATCCTCAGCCAGGTGTCGTTAACGTAGGAGTTGGTTTGTGCTCATCCTTGATGGGTACCTTGTATTACCCACCTCCTCATGACGATATCAAATTTATATCTAATCACCATAAGGTTGAGATTTTTCAAGTTTCATCATTCCGCACGACTTACTTTGAGGATCCTTAGATTCTTCCTTCCCCATCAGACAGGATGAATGAGACAGGGCACTCAAGCATGTCCATGCCCTTGTCTACCACTGAGGTAGCATACTCTTTAGTCCAGCAAGCTTCAACTAACCCTGATCTGACTCTTGCACAAGAGTTAGATCCACTTCTAGAGCCTATTTGGGCTCAGGGTTCTCTTGCTAACGTCGATTCGTTAGACTTAGTCTTTCCTTCTAACGAAGAAATAATCGAAGCAATGACTAGTCTGGACAAACCTTGGGAAGATCTTCATCACAGATCATATTTTCTCCCAGAGTTAAGTCGAATCGAAGCAGGAGAATTCACCATTACCATGATGGGATATCAGCCATGTCCTATTAATCTCTTAGCTACGCAAGAAATTTATGCTGAGGGAAATATGGTGACTATCACTGAAACTATACCCATCAACATCTCCCAAAACCCTGGCATCATGGAGAATGTCTTTGTCGAAGTGGATTGCTCCCCCGAAGAAATTCAAACTTACACAGATCTTTTCAAATAATTTCGCGATGTTTTTTCCTGGTGTTTGCACTCTTTTCGT
>CBVK0101254440.1:0-11669 GCA_900067695.1 Picea abies
GCTCTTCCGATCTCACGGATAAGCTCCAGATCGTATATGACTTCACACCCTCACACAGGTAGCATAACTGAATTCAAAATGATTATTCCATAACCGGTGATAAGATCATGTAAATGTGCCCACAAACGTGTCAATCTCCCATAATACGGTCATCATTTATTCATGACGTGTGTAGTCCTTTCCCCTTTCAGACTCCTAAAGAGGCGATACCTGAAACCACTTCTGCACTTTTGGGGGCTCTTTCATGTTTCCAACTGTTGCTTTTGCTGCTGGAATCTTGAACTTTCGGCGGCTCATCTTCAACTTTTTAAACAATGGTTAGTTGTCGATCCAAAATAAATCAATTTATATTGGAATTTATCACTTATTCCCTTTACTAGGAGACTATAGACCACAAAAATTTAGAAATGACACCTATTCATGACTAAGCTATCACCTAAAAATCAAATAAAATGACAAGTTTATTTTAAGAGATAACACCACCTTTAGCCAATCTTGTTGTAGAAAGGGAGATACGAGAACTTCGTGCAAAATTAGAGGTGATGGAGGCATCTCAAAGACAAGAACGTGATGTTGGAGACATCATCAATGGAGAGAGTGAAGAAGTAGAAGTCGAAGAAGATGCAGGAGAAGATGTTGCCAAAGAACGCTTATTGAGAGAAGTTGTTAGATTGGGAGGTAGAGCCAAGATAGAAGTCCCAATGTATGAAGGCAATTTAGATGTTGAAGAGCTATTGGATTGGGTGAGATCCATGGACAAATATTTCGAATATGAAGAGGTTGATGAAGAGAAAAAGGTGAAACGAGCTATCACTAGGCTAAAAGGACATGCAACGTTGTGGTGGGATGAACTGCAGGCTGAGAGGAGAAGAAAAGGAAAAAAAAAGATAAATAATTGGGACATAATGGTAGCCAAGTTGAAGGCTAAGTTCATGCCCAAATATTATCAAATCAATCTGTTCAGGAAGATGCAGAACCTGAGACAGAAGGGGATGACAGTTAAAGAGTACAAAGAGGAGTTCTACAGACTGAACATTAGAACTGGAAAAAGAGAGAGAGATGAAGAAAAAGTTGCCAGATATGTAAATGGCATGACATATGAAATCCAGGATGACCTTAGCATGATGTCAGTAAGGACAGTGGAGGATTCTTATCATTTTTCACTGAAGGCAGAGGAGAAGTTGGCCATAAAACAAAGCTAGCGAGGAAGAGGAAAAATCCTAGCCCCCCCAAAAAGCAAAGGAGTTACCCATGACAAGGAACATAAGTCCAAGTACGAGGCTGAGAAACCACACAGTCACTCGGAAAAAGGAGAACGTTCTCGAGGAAGACAGGGTGGTGGAAGAAGTTCTTCTAGAGGAAGAGGAAGAAGAGGAGGAGGAGAAGTTAGATGTTATGACTATGGAAAGACAAGGCACATGTCTTGGGAATGTCCCGAGAAAAATAAAGAAGGAGGAGGTGAAGATCACATTTCAGAAGCACATAGAAGAGATCCCTGATGTTGAGGAAGGTTCTCTTAAAACCAGAGGCAAAAGTTGAAAAGCCAGTGTATAGGAACAATATCTTGAGAAAATCTTGCAAGACTAAAGAGAGAGTATGCAAGGTGATAATCAATAGTGGGAGCACTGATAACTTAGTATCCATAGAGATAGTGGATAAATTGGAGCTGGAGACAACTGCACGCCCAGAGCCATATAAAGTCTCATGGTTGTAGAATTAACACCAGGTAATGGTTACTAAATAGTGCTTGGTTGAATTTAATATAGGAGGATATAAAGATGAAATTATGTGTGATGTAATTCCCATGGATATATGCCATATTTTGTTGGGAAGACCATGGTAGTTTGACATGAATATCATTCATGATGGTAGGAAGAATACATACACCTTGGAGAAGAATGGTAGAACACACATGTTGCTGCCAATAGAGGAGAAGAAAGTGAAGGAGGAAGCCAGCATGAGCATACTTCTCATGAGTGGGAAGGAACTCCTGAAATAAGTCAAGAAAGAAAAGGAGATGCAGTTTACTATGGTGGGGAAACCTAGAGTTATCCTAACAAGTACTTCAATGGATGATTTGCCTGAAAAAGTTCATCAATTGTTGGATAATTTTTCTGACATAGTGGTGGATGAGTTGCCTAACTCATTGCCACCCATAAGAAGTATCATCCACCATATTGACTTGATACCGGGAGAAAGTCTGTTGAACAAAGCATCATACAGATTGACACCTTGAGAGAATGAGGAAGTGAAGAACCAAGTCCAGGAACTGTTAGACAAGGGTTTGGTCAGAGAGAGCTTGATTCCATGCACAGTACCAATTGTGTTGAGTCCAAAGAAGTATGGAGGATGGAGAATGTGTACAAACTCAAGAGACATTAACAAGATCACCATCAGATATAAATTTCCTTTACCAAGAATAGATGATTTAATCGACTGTTTAAGTGGAGAAAATTTCTTTTCTAAGATAGATTTGAAAAGTGGATATCACTAGATTAGAATGAGAGAAGGTGATGAGTTGAAGACAACCTTTAAGACAACTGAAGGTTTGTATGACTGACTTGTTATGCCATTTGGCTTAACAAATTCCCCAAGTACTTTTATGAGGCTAATGAATGAAATACTGAAATATTTCATTGGCAAGTTTGTGGTTATATATCTAGATGATATACTGATTTTTAGAAGGACTAAAGAGGAGAATTTGAGGCACCTGACTCTAGTGATGAGGAGATTACAACAGGAGAAGTTGTTGATAAATCTGAAGAAGTCCTCTTTTATAAAGACATAACTCATTTACTTGGGTTTTGTGATCTCTTATAATGAACTGAATATGGATCCAGAGAAGGTGAAAGCAATCAAAGAATGGTCGTCACTGAAGAGTATTTTTTAGGTAAGGAGCTTCCATGGATTAGAAAGATTCTATAGGAATTTCATCAGAGATTTCAGTGGAATTTGTGTACCAATGATGGATACAGTGAAGAAGAAGCACAAGTATTTTAAATGGATAGAGGAAGCCGAGAGGAGCTTCAATATACTAAAGGAAAAAATAACAGAACAACCAATTATGGTCTTGCCGAATTTCGAAAAGACATTTCAGGTGAGATGTGACACAAGTGGAGTTGCAATTGGAGGAGTTTTGAGCCAGTATAATAGAGTTGTTTCCTATTTCAGTGAGAAGTTGAATGAGACCAAGAGAAAATACTCCGCGTATGATAAGTATTTTTATGCCATAATTCAAGCCTTGAATAAGTGGAGACATTACCTTGTCCCACAGGAATTTGTCTTGTATAGCGATAACTAGGCCTTTCAATTCATAACCATATAGGAAAACTTGAATCAGAGGCATGCAAAGTGGATTGAGTTTATGCTTAATTTTACTTTTGTCATAAAACATATTGTTGGGAATTCTAACAAAGTTGTTGATGCATTAAGAAGGATATGCTTGATTCTACAGGAATTTCAGGTGAAGACCTTGGGGTTTGAGCACCTTAAGGACATTTTTTGTGATGATACAGATTTCAAGGAAGCATATGAAGCATGTGCAAATCCTTTGTTGAGAGACAGAAGCAAGTGGATAGAGTTTATGATTCAAGAGGGATTTTTTTTCAACAAAAATCATTTGTGCATACCAAAATTCCCAATGAGGGATAACCTTTTGAAGGAAAATAAAAGTGGAGGATTGGCTGGACATTTCGACCATGATAAAACATTTGCACAATTGAAAAATTCATACTATTGTACAGGTATGAGAACATAAGTGATAAATTTTGTGAAGAGATGTAGAATCTCCCAACATGCAAAATGAAAAAGACAGAACACTGGATTGTATCAACCATTTCCAATACCAGAAAGGCATTGGGATGCAATAAGCATGGATTTTGTGTTGGGACTGCCAAGAACGCAAAGAGGATTTGATTCCATATTTGTGATGGTGTATAGATTTTCAAAGATGGCACACTTTATCCCATGCTAGAATACCAGTGATGCAACACATGTTTCAAATCTGTTTTTCAAGGAAGTTGTAAGACTTCATGGCCTACCCAGAAGCATTGTCTCAGACAGAGGCACAAAATTTGTTGGTCACTTTTGGATAACACTATGAAAGAAGTTGGGGACAGATTTGTCCTTCAACTCATCTTATCACCCTCAGACAGATGGGCATACTAATGTGGTAAAAAAAGTTTTGTGAAACTTGTTGAGGAGTCTGGTTACTGAGCACCATAATCAGTGGGATCAAATTCTACCACAAGAAGAATTTACATACAATGACTCACCAAACAGGAGCACTAGAAAGAGCCCATTCCAAATATTGTATGGAATGCAACCCAGGGGAGTATCTGAGTTGAGATACTTGGAATAGAGTGATATCATGAGCGTTGGAGTAGAATATTTTGCTGCAAGAATGAAAAAGATCCATAGCCAGATCAAAGGACAGTTGCAGAGTTGATCAACATCGCAGAGAACTTTCATTTGAAGTGGGAGATCAGGTTCTATCACATATCAAGAAATAAAGGTTCCCTAGGGGAACATATAACAAGTTAAAGATGAAGAAGATAGGGCCATGTAAGATCTTGAGGAAGTTTGATGCAAACGCCTATGAGATTGAGCTACCTGATGATGTGGGAATATTGCCCATATTCAGTGTTTCAGACCTGTATCCTTACAGGAAAGATGACACGGAGGGATTAGAAGATTGAGAGAAGATTCAATGGGAGAAGAAAATTCCTATAGTAGAAAAACTATAGATGGATAATATTGTTGATCAGAGGATTGACAAAAAGATTAGGAGGAAGACCTATTTTGAATATTTGATCAAGTGGAAGGGACACCCAATAAAAGATTCCATTTGGGAAAATGAAATTGATATTTAGAAGAATGGAAAGTCGGTGCAGGAGCTCGTGGATAGGATTCCATGAATTTTTGTCAAGGGGAGTATGATGTAGGAGCATCGTTGGCAAGCACACGAAGAAGGAGCTCTCAGTGTCTGGGAATCTATGTGGAATCTCAATGCTGGCAATTATAGTAGATATTTTGAAGCACACATTAACTCAATGTCGAAAAAATATTTTGAGGCATGCCTAAAAGATCACAAATGAAGTGGGAGTTTCCACTCTTGCTCTGGACTGTGACTGCACTAGGAAAGCCATCAAAATAGGTTTTGATGTAAACAAGTAGTCAGGGGGAACCCTAAGAGCCCTATGAGATACATAGAGGTTTTGTATGCCCAAATGAGGTTGGATGAAAGTTAGTAGAAGATTTCGAAGTTTTTAGTTTTTTCTATGATTATAGTTGTAGCCATTTTTCACTTATGAATATAACAGGGAAAATTGATCGAATGCATGGTTTGGAAATTGTTTTGCGATTCTTTGTTATTGTTCTTTCATGAATAAATGAATGAATTTCATTATGAGTAGATGGAACTGTGAATGTTAAGATAAGTTTCAATTGTGTCTCTTCTATCGAGTGGTGCAAGGTGTGAAACGAGAACACAAGGAGTGCGTTGACGGAATTTGTTTCGGTTCTGAAGCTCAGAAGAAATAGCATGAAACTTTCACTTTGCAAGGAGTCAAAATATACTAGTGCATGGCGTGCACAGTCGTCTGCAAGAATTCAAACCTTGCGTAAAGATCTGGTGCAAGGAGTGCACAGATCCAAAATTCGACTAAGTGTCGAAGGGACTTTGCAAGAATTTGAAGAACCAGAAAAGGAGAAGACCAAGAGGGCAAGAGGAGTTTCTCTTCGAGAAATCCTTCAGATCTGAGTTATCGAAATCCCTGAAATGTAAGGAGTGCACGGGAATTTGAAGTCTTCACGAGACCAAGCTCAGAAGGGATAACACTTTTCATAAGTGTGGATGAGATCCAAAAAATAGACTCGCAAGAAGGATAAACGTCAAAGCCTTTGAATCTTTCGAAAATATTCTATATTGAAAAAAGAGTAAGCTCAGAGGGAAAGATCTAGACTGCTCAATCAATGTCCAGACAATAAGGAGAAAGTGAAAAGGAGGAAATATCTCAGCCATTTGGGCTGAGTGCAAAAGAATCATAGCCTCCCAACCAAGGTAAAATGTAGTAATGATAAGCTTTGAAAGTAGACAAGAGGAGTGGGCTTACAAAATTCTGAAATCGTCGCAATCGTCCATTGTCAAGAAGGACACATGGCGAGAGATAAGTGTTTCGCTGATTGGCAGTTCGGGATAGCCAGAGGTAAAGGTCGCGAGAACTTGCGAGGCCCGAGTTCACGATTTGATAGTAATCTTCAGATCCATAGGAGTGCGAGCCATTGATTTGGCACTCTGAAATATCGACATTTCAGGAGTCGGGAGTGACCGTGATTTCATCTAAGTCGTCGGATTGAGGGAGGATCTGGTCCTTCAGATCTGAAGCATCGAGAGTTTGAACCTCAAGAGAACGGAGGTGAATCACATCAGGAGTTCCCCATATGAAAAATTGTGACATGCTTGGAAGATTGGCCCATGGTCATAGCAAAGGGTCACATCGGTGAAGGAAAATAGAGGGGCTAGCATGTGCTAGGCTTCTGTCGGGATTTCGGAGTTCGGGAGAGTCGGGGTGACTCACATGCGAAGAACTGATACGCGAAATCATGAAATTCCTTTTGTTTTAGGTGAGTGGTCATAGTCATGGTTGCAAGAAAGGAAGGGGCATAGCCAGAGAGGAGGTAGTGCCCAATTGGCGTAGAAGTTGATCAACACTCATGAGAGAACCCGCGGGTCTCATACGGCCCGCGCCTTTGGAGAAAGGACCTGTGTAAGTGGGTTTGGGGTATAGAAGAGACCTGGAGAGTCAATCAGACTCTGTTTCTTGATCGATCCTAGACCATGAGGTCGCGCAGCCCTTATGAGAGAAGGGGGCTCTGCATCACTTGTCAGGGTTACCTCCTGAGAGGGAGATTGATTTTACCATTGTGATAAAACCTGGTGTGGAGCCAATTCCCAAGACTCTGCATAGGATGACAATGCCATAACCTTGTGAGTTGCAAATGTAGTTGAAGGAACTACTTGACATAGGGCTAATAAGGCCTAGTGTCTCACCTTGGGGTGCACCAGTAATTTTTGTCAACAAGAAGGATGGTTCCTTATGAATGTGTATAGATTATAGGGACTTGAACCATGCTACAGTTAAAAATAGGTACCCAATGCCACTGATAGATGATCTATTTGATCATATGAAAGGAGCAATAGTTTTCTCAAAAATTGACCTATGATCAGGGTATCACTAGTTAAGGATTAAGGAAGGCGATATTCCTAAAACTGTCTTTCGAACTCAGTTCAGGTATTGTGAGTTTATTGTAGTATATTTTGTTTTGACCAATGCAACAACAATATTCATGAAACTTATGAATGGTGTATTCTATAGGTACTTAGACCACTTTGTACATCATGTCTTTCTGGATGATATCCTCATCTATTCCAAGAACAAAAGAGAACATGAGGAACAATTGCGAGTGGTGTTGTCATGCCTTAGAGAGAACAAATTGTATGGAAAGTTGTTGAAATGTTATTTCTTCCAGAAGAAGATTCCCTATTTAGGTCATATCATTTCCGGTTAAAGAATCTTTGTGGACCCCGAAAAGGTGAAGGCTATTATGGAATGTCTAGTGTCGAAAAATGCTCATGAGGTGAGAAGCTTCATGGGGCTAGCTGGTTATTATCAAAGGTTTGTGGAAGGATTCTCTAAGATAGTGAAACCCATCACCACCTTCTACTGCAAGGGGGTTAGGTATGAATGGATAGAGGAATGCAATATTTCATTCATAGAGCTTAAGAGGTTACTAACTAGTGCACCAATTCTATGAGTGTCGGATATGGAAAAAGACTTCACAGTCTGCATAAATGCCTTGAAACAAGGATTGGGGTCCATGATAATGCAGGATGGGGGAGTGATAGTCTATGTGTCAAGAAAGTTGAAGAAACATGAGGAGGTTTATGCTTTGGAGGAATTATCTAGTGGGGTGAAGATTTGAGCTCAAAACAGACCATGAAATATTAAATCATATCTTTACTCAAAGGGATGTCAATGCTAGGTAAAGGGGATGGAGTGATTTTATGACTAAGTACAATTTTGGAATTTCGTACATCAAGGGAAAGGAGAATGTGGTTGTGGATTCCCTAAGCAGGAGACCACGTGTCTTCTCCATGGTTCCCTTAAAGGTTGATCTGAGGGAGCGAGTGTCGAGGAAAATTCTTAGAGATAGTTGGTATTTAAAGGTTACTTAAGCCCTCCAGAGTGGGATGCAGTTAGAACCCAGGTATGAAGGATATAGCCTTGAAGAAGATGGATTGTTAAGATATCAGGGAAGGATGTACATCCTCGAAGGTGGGGATATTCAAATAATAATACTCAACAAATCCCATATAGCACTTTACTATGCACATAGAGGTGTGAAGAAAATGTACGCAGACATGAAGAATATTTTCTTCTGGGTAGGCATGCAGCACGATGTAGTCCATTTCATCACCAAGTGCCTAGAGTGTTAGCAAGTGAAGGTTGACCACCACCACCCAACATGTGTCTTACAACTTCATGATGTTCCTATGTCCAAGTGGGAAGTCATTTATATGGATTTTTTTGTGGGATTGCCACTCACATCGCACAGACAAAAGTCCATGCTTGTGATAGTTGATAAGTTGAAAAAGAGTGCTCATTTTATTCCAATTAGAGACACTTATGATGTCGTTGATGTAGCATGTGTTCTTATAAGTGAGGTCATCTTTTTGCATGGGTTACCCAAGAATACCATTCTAGATAGGGACTCTTGATTCACATCTAGGATTCAGACAAGTTTGTAGTCAATGTTGGGAACTCAGCTAAACTTAAGCACAACATATCATCACAAAACAGAGGGGAAAACTTAGAGAGTGAATCATGTTATGGAATACATGCTTAGGATGTATGTTATGGATAATCTAACCCATTAGGAGAAGTACCTACCTTTGGCAGAGTTTGCCTTCAATAACAGTTTTCATAGCTCCATTGGAATGACACCCTATCAAGCCCTGTATGGAAGGCCATGCAAGACACCATTTAGCTGGGAAAGGTTAGAATAATGAGTGACAGTTGGGCTAGAATTGATTCAAGAGATGGAGGAACAGGTGATTCATATTAGGCAACAACTAAAGGAAGCACGTGATATAAAAAATGTTATGTTAATTCACATAAGATTGACCGAAGTTATAAAGTGGGAGATCAAGTTTCCATTCATACCAGGCCTAATAATGGTACCATTCGGTTCGGGAATGGGACATATTTGACTCCTCAATTTATAGGACAATTCGAAATCCAAGAAAAAATTGGACCCGTTGTCTATCGTCTCGTACTACCACCCCACTTGCATAAAACTCATAATTTTTTTCATGTATCTGTTCTATGTCATTATGTTGATGAAGAATCTCATAAACTGAATTGGAAGGAATTGCAGGTCTCGGATGCAGGAACCATCATGGTCGAACCGTTAAACATATTGGATCGTAGGGTCTGACAGCTCAGGAATCATTTAGTAGACCAAGTTAAGGTCTAGTGGGACAAGTATAGCCCAAGATATGCTACTTGGGAGGATGCAAAGACCTTACGATGAGATCATCCCTCAATTTTTTGACTACCTCGAGAATATGTTTCTCGGAGGTTGGGTGTATGTAATGTCACCTTTTGACTTAGATAACTAGAATTACTTAAGGCCTAATCATCTTTTATTTTCTATTAATTGTGAAACTATTAATGATACACTTGAAATTTTAGACATATGAACCTATGTGAATGTCAATTCTATGAATGTTTATTGTTATTTGAATTGTGATCGATATTATGCAACCTATTTCTAACATGAAAAAATTTACATTTAAATTTGCTGGTACATGGATACCGAATTGAGAATATGATTAAATGAATTTACATGATAATAATGCATAGATATGTATGAGTTTGTGTTATATACTAATTTCCAAGTCAATGGGCTATGAAATAGCCAAAGGATAATGATAATAAAAGGTTGATGTTGTCAACATCGACTGGGAAACAATATGGTATGAATCTTTGTAGGTGAAATTATGTTGGTTCAAATGAATTTCTATGATATGTGGAAAAGTGCAGGTTTTTCAGGTGGCAAGACTGGTTGAAACTGAATATATGATGACAAAATCCCCAACAACACAGTTCCATTGTATGGTCCATGGTAGGGTGTTGAACCTAGTTCTATTAAGAAGGGTAGAGGAATTTCCCATTGTGTATCCTATGAATCCTGGAGTCATGGGAGGACGGTCTTAGCTCACACTCCCTTAGACGTGTGATGATGACTGCCAGTTTCCTATTGGGGAAGCTTGGTAAAGAGAGTTGACATTTCCTCTTACGGGTTCTATCTAGAGTTAGGTCAATATAGTTGATGCTCCAAGATAGTCTAGCAAAGGAAGGATAGGGAAGGAAGATAGAAGTAGGTTAGGGAGGAAGGATGACGTATGCAAGTAAGGAGTTTCCTCGTTCATATATATATATATATATATATATATTTGCTTAACTGAACTACAATTATCTAAGTGAATGTTGCTTGTGTTAAATTATAATAATTGAGGGGCTTTGCAAATATTTTAAATGGTTTACTATTCTTTATGAAATGAATGGTATAGCTGATTGGATTGGACACATACAAGAATTACTTTAGGTGTGATAATTGTTATCACCCTATAAGTTATAGGATCCACTGATGACTGGAATATTATCTATCTCTAGTGTTTTTGTTGACAAATGATTTTTCATTCTGCAAATAATTTCTAGTGTTTTTGTTGACAAATGATTTTTCATTCTGCAAATAATTTGAAACAGAAAAGAAAAAAGAAAGAAAAGAAAGAAAAAATAAAGAAAAGAAAAAAAAAAGAAAAGAGGGCATAAAAGAATTTCAATAAAATCCCCATGCAATAATAGTAACTTGGTCTATACCTTTCAAGCATGGCCAAGTTCTTTTTTAAATTGATGTTGATAGGATTAGTGAATAAGCTTGGCTAAACTGTTCAATCTTAGCCAAACGATCTAGGGTAGATTAGTGAAAAAATCTAGCTAGACTATCTAATCTTGGTCAGATAGCCCCAGGGTAGAGTAAATTATTAACCCAATAGTCTAATATGGGTTAATTGTCATGGGAAACTAGGTTAGAATATAGGCTAGTGTCTTTACTTCAATAAAACCAGCTTGATGATCAATGTTACACCATGATTTGGATACCTAAAAGGTTGTTTGGATAACCCCTTGGTGGTGTAGACATGAAAAGCCTTGGGAAAAAACCCGTGAAATGCACTTATCCTAATTTTCTTGGCGCATGTATTTTCCGTGCTCTCACTTATGCTCCGTTCATATATCAATGGTCCAGATGATTGCACCCAGATCTACGGTGAACAGATCTTTCCGGACCTTTGAGACCATTCTATCTTTAATGGGGGGTCTATAATTGTTGATAAGACCCGCGCGCATCTGGGCGGCTCAGGTTTAAGCGTGCAGATATACGATCAATATTGTATTCTGTACCCCCCCATCCGTTCTGCCTTTAATGGAGGTGGTGGGTTCGGACTGTGTGATAAAGAGAGCGCATATATCTACGGCCAAGAAACAAGTTCAAAGATCAACGGCTCAAGCTGTTTTTCGGACCGCCCCCCCCCCCCCCCCCCC
>CBVK0101254441.1:0-11494 GCA_900067695.1 Picea abies
AGGGGGGGGGGTCCGGAATGGAATCTCTCCTCTGGCGGGCCCCTATCTATATGTGGCATCAATCTACTAGTCTCGAGTCCCATCTCTTCCTACTGAATAACATACCGTCATCACCATCCACCTTTCTAAAAGAGTCACATCCCTTAATTTCTGTCAGTCCTTCTCCCCCATTCGCTCATGGAAAGCCCCCTCACCATGATTTTTACCCCAATCAGTAACTGCCACTTCACTCCTCTGTATTCCCTCAATTGTTGTCACCTGCCATCTCACATTCTAAATGATATGTTGGCCATTTATTACTGGATAACCTATCCGTTAACCGGTTGACCTATCTTCCGTGCCCAACGGACACCTGTTTACTCAAAACTTCCCTCACCCTGCTTTCTTTCACCATTTACCTACTCATCGCACCATAGATTTTTTACCCCATTTTCTCCGTTTTGTCAGTCACCCCCACCTACAATCATCCCCTCTAACGTTGTTTTTTGCAGGCACTGTTGCAGTAATGGCGCCAAAGTCAAAACAAGCTGAAGGAGAGGAGAAACCATTTCTCTTGCCTCCTGTCGACCTCGACAGGATACCACTGGCCGACAAAGATTATTTAATCACAGATACTAAGTGCAATTTTGATTTTGCAGACCTCCAGTCATGGCTCAAAGAAGTTTTCCTGGACCAGAGTGACGAAATTGGACTCTGGGAGTCCAATCTACCCCTGTATCTCTTTCCTCAGATTCACTCTTTTCCAGAGTTTTCCCTCAAATGCCAAGCCCACTACATTCCCGTGAAAAGAACCATCACGTCCTCCTCTAGAGAAGTTCTTTTCCTCATCATGCCTGAAACCATCGACCAAATGATGCAAATACCTCGACCTGACTCCACATCACCTTTTAACCTTGAAATCCTCACCGAATTATACCAGAAAATGACCTTCCCTCAGCGAGCTCAAATATTCAAGCTTTTCCTCCCATAATCCGCTCAACTCCCTGCTACAAATCCCCCTTATCCCTCTTCCATATTTTCAACCAAAGGAAACCAGATCATCACGTCCCTATGCGCCTTGTTGGGTTATTACTCATATCAGTGGGTATATGAACCCATTCTGGGATTTTTATCTATTTTCTCCACCGATGAGAAGCCCACTACCCAATTCGACTTCAGCATGTTCCTGGCAAATAATATTCACGAACAGTTTGTCAACTTCGTCACAGAAAGCATGTTCAGGTATTCTGCAATACTGGCATACTTGTTCGTGTTCTTTCAAGCGACAAATTTACTTTTTCCATGCAGAAGATGGACGGAGATGGAAAACCCCAGGCAGTAACCGCATGGACCTCCCTTCTCAGGCATAACTCCATGGAGTTCAGTTTCAAGGATTTCATCGATCAATTCTACCACCCAGTGGTAAGTATGCTTAGCGGTAGTCCCAAGCCTAGGATAAATGATGAAGTTCAAAGGATCCTGCATCTATCAGATCACACAAAGATTGGTGATTGGTATTTATACCAAAATCACACTGAGATTAGAGTATCTGGGTGCGAGTTGGCACCGTATAAGCTGCCCAAATACCTGCCTATCAAAATTTTTTCCTTGGAGTACATAACGCAAATGATAAACTCTGATGATATTAACTTTGTGTCACTAAAGAAAAAGCAACAGCTCAGAATCAAAGGGCAGATTGGCTCTTTCATTTTCAACAATCGAGGCGCTGGAGAAGAAGCAGACAGGTTGTTGAAGGAAATGAAGTTCTTCATGAGTTTCACATCGCACTACGATCCATGCGGGATCATCTCCGAGATGAGGGTGAAGAATAAGAATATCCCATATGTCCACGAATCTATGCCCGAAGTTGAGAAATTCGCAAACCAGATAGTATGGGAACCAAACACTTTGGTCGAAGCAGAACAACAGGATCCCCTGTCCACTGTATCACAAACAACCACCCCACAGGTTATGAAAGAGAAAAGGCCTAGGCAAGATTTGTCTCCACCTGTCATTGAAGTGTCATCAGAAGAATTCCAATTGCATACCAAGAGGTCTATAACTAGTTCAACTCCCGACTCGACTAGGAAAAAGGAAGTTCCATCTACTACAGTGACCAAGGTTGATAGGCCGCCCCTCAGTGCGAGCCTCCATCATATCATAACCTCGGCATTGCTGAAGAAATATGAATATACTCCACCAACCACCCAACCAAGAAAGGTAGGACCGAAGCTGAGCAGCTTTGAAAAATACGATCTGATCAAGAAAAGGAATCAGACTCTGACCAGTAGCACTTGCACCCAGTTCTGGAAGCAGACGTCAACTGCACAACATAGGATGTTATCTGCATTTGACAATGAGAAGGGAAAAATGCATATGGCATTCCTCCAAGAACAGGTGCCAGATCCAAAGGTAATCACTAATTACAAAAGGGCCACCTTTGAATTCCAAACTAAGGATGTGCATCTGACCGATCAGATGGATCTACATAAGAAAACATGAGAGATGGTTTTCTATACGTTGGCGCATGCTTCCATGACTGCGTCCAAATTGCAAGTGTCCCTAAACAACGTCCAAACACAGTTGAAGTTGGAAAAGATAGCATCCTTTGCCAAGGACAACAGGATCAAGACTTTGGAGGAACTAGTCCTCAAGATTAGTTATGATCCTTCGAATGTGAAAGCAACTAAGGAGATGATTAAGAAGAAAAATGTTGACATATCCTCCTTAAGGAAACAACTGAAACTTCTGCCAACAAAGGATTCTCATGCAAAGGAGAAAGCAGAGACAAAAGGAGAAAACCATGAAATGCTCAAACTACTCATGGAGCAGAATGCCCAACTAAAGGAAATGGAAGTTGAGATGGAGAAGCTAGTAAAGGAGAAAGAACAACTGAAGCTAAATGAAGTCATTCCATTGAGTTCCATTCCACTTTTGGGAGTAAGAACAGTGTCAGTAACAAAATTCCCATCCGCGACTCCACTGACATCCCTGCAAAAGATAGTCGAATTGGCTAAATCTATGGAAAAGATGAACCTGTAGGAAACAAATATTAGCAGTCTCAAAAAGGAGATTGAGAATCTTCAGTAACTCAAATCTTCCTTTCAGATCAGCCTCTCCAAGGAAAAGCAAGTATCAGATCAGCTCAAACAAGAGTTACAATAGCTCCGGAAGCAAACAGTGGCAGGTAAAAGTTTGGTCGAGGTTAAAGAAAGTGTCTGGACAGACATCACCAAGTCTATGAATGAGATATGGCCAATGATACAGATCATGTTTGAGAAAAGTGAGTTGGTGCAGAGAAGCAAATAGGTCATTGAGAAGATCGGATAGGAATTGGGAGAGATGCCTACACAGGCTAATGAAATGATCAAGTTCCTAAATTCTAAGACCAGGGAGGAGCTAGAAGAGATTAAAATTGAGGATAGAATAGAGACCATCCTTGAGGTCAAAAGAGTTTTGACCAAGAGAGGATTAATGCTTCATCTGGAAGAAAAGGTTCAGGCCATGGACCTAGGGGTACAAAGGTTTTTTAGTAAGATTGAGGCTCTACAGAAGAAAGGTCTTCCTAGTCTGAAGGTAATCAATGACAAATTGATGACACTCCCAGACTACAAAAAGAGACTGGCCGATGTGGCTAAGGATAGTTCAAAGTTTTCAGGAATTCAAGGCAGCATCACTGGAAAGGAATTTCTAGATGCGCTTCAGTGGGACATCAGTATTTAGCATGAGAATCGATACATCTTCGTCACCAAACCTACCTTCGCCAAATACATAGAAATGGATGAAGTTTATCGAAGGCTACTCAAAGTCAACGTGCCCAGTCATCTTCGATGGGAAGAACTCTGTGATCTGATCAAGTAGCAGATGAGTTGTCCCAGCCCAGTCATTTGTCCAGTCAGATGAGGTCATGCAGAGGCCTCACCAACGATTCACCCAAAAAAACAGCATGCAATTGTGACACATCATCAAGCAATTCCTAGATTTATGAAATTTGTTAAGTTAGTTAGGCTAAAAATAGATTTAGCACGTGATGGTCTTTGATGATAGGATGGTTTGTAATTTTGAGTTATAAATACTTCATTTTTCGAAGTATTGAGGGTTTTTGATCTCCACACCCTGAAGCTATCAAACTGTAATATTTTTGAAGAAATCTCCCATTAATACAAAGAGGCATTTTACAGGATTCTTGTGTGTATTCACTGGTGATGTTTTTCTCTCTAAGTTAAAAGTTATTCTCACTTTGTTATCACACTATTTTCTGAATCTAATCTTTGGAAGTAACGAAAGTTGCAAGATTTATCTCGTATACCCTTTTTCCAACTTAAAATATTTTGGTGTTTAATCTTCTCATTTTACAATAAAGAAATTCTTAACTACTTCTTTGTTGTAATTGTCTTTCTCATCTTTTCTGCTATTCCTCATTTATGCTACTGAAGAATCCAATGATTATATTATATTTCCATGTGAAAGGTTTCCTTTGTTTTTCTAGTTTGGATTTCATCTTTACGACACGGACCCCATAGCTCAATGGATGTGTAAACTGTCTCAACCAACTCGACAAACACTACGACAACAAAACTGACTTATTTATTTACCTAGCCTAATATTTAAAACTTTGAAACATATCTAAATCATATAGAGAGATCCCTCTCTGAAGTTGGAAGGGATAGATCCCAGCTTCAAAAGTGGTTGGATAAAGTTACCTCTCATAGATTTGTTCTTCCTAACAACCTCTAGGAAATTTACAAAGCGCTAACAATAATCATTGTTATTAGTATTGTTAGAATATAGAATATGGTGTGCTTGTTTTACCATTGACGATACCTTCGTCACCCAACCATAGGCCAAAGCCTCCCTCCAAGCACCTTAACCTTGATTAATAATTACTCCGGAAGAAAACCCTAGGCTAGATAGCCAAATAAAGAGTAGCGCATCAATCCCCAAGGATAGCGCATCACAAAAGCTTATCAGATAGTCCCAAACCCTAGACAAGAGATATTCAAGCCAAAAATGAGATCTTTTTGTTGTTGCAGCTGCACCAGCTCTTCCTCCAAATCTGCGCACAAGACTACAACTGCAGTGCGTACCAAACTGCAGAACTGCAATTCTGAGATGCTGCAAATGAGAACTGGCACCCTGTATTTATAGTAATCCTGCCAGTTTTGTTGGGGACGACTTCTCCTTTTGGGTATGTGTCTGTTCAATATATTATTATTATTTTTGGTCGACTTCTTCTCTTGGAGGCTAATAGCCTAATATAAATTATCTTCTTGAGCCAAAAAGGCTTCTAGGGTTATTAGCCAACTCATTAGGGTTTCTCTTGCTTCCCGAAGTCTTCTATTCTCATCAGGTTCACACGTGGGGGTAAATACCTCCCACATCTACCATAATATTAACACTCCCTCCTAGCTAGAGATGTATTTACAGGTAATGGACTTGAGCACAAAACATACCATTTACCCGGTAGCATCAATATAGTCATCTAGACTATTTCATGACTAGATCATGAGCATCGCCATCATCATCAGCTGCATCATCTCTCGAAACCATACTTCATCTAAGTAATTAGATATGATGCTAAATAATTCACTCTCACCATGGAGTGATACAAGAGGAGTAAAAGGTTCAGAATTGTTTTCCATATGGAAAATTTGTGTTCATCATTCATCTGAATGATCATCATCTCTAATAATTTGTTGATAGTCTTCAAGGCAATTAGAACAAGGATAGAACACACCTGTTTCTATTCATAGTAGTACATAACTACAATCCAGTGGTTAACTACCACATCAAGTAACACACAAGTACTTGATCAACAATGTAATGTTGTGAACGGTGAAACATATTCACCATAGTAGTCCTCATCTACTACCATATAGTTTTCATAACAAACATCTGAGAGCATCCTGCATAGAAACGATTTTATGATAAAAACTGAATCATCTAGGCCAATATTTCACTCACGTCTATGATATCTGAAAGAATGTCTGCCCTTAATATAGAATATCAACAATGGGCTATCTGCCCCATTCTTCTCAAGCAAGGAAGAATGATTATTTCTTATTTCTGAGCCTGGACCATTTCTCACCTTGGGCCATTCCTTCGACACTAAACAAAGTGTAACCTGGAGAGAATGAGTCTGCCCTCGAGAAATGTTTGGACCATTCCTTACCCTGGTCCATTCCTCTGACACTAAACAAAGTGTAGCCTGGAGGGAATGAGTCTTCCCTAAGGAATGACTATCCTGGACTATTCCCCACCCTGGGCCATTCTTCCTACACTAAACAAAGTGTAACCTGGAGGGAATGAGTCTACTCTAAGGAATGAATGTCTTGAAATATTCCCCACCCTGGGCCATTCTTCCGACACTAAACAAAGTGTATCCTGGAGGGAATGAGTCTGCCCTCGAGGAATAACTGTCCAAACAATTCTCCACCCTAGGCCATTCCTCCAACACTAAAGTGTAACCTGGAGAGAATGTATAACCCTCGATGAATGTTTGTCCTGCATCAACCTCCAAAACAGACGATTCTTCAAAACTTCTAACAACTATGAACTTCAAAAGAATGACTGCCTGGCGAAGCAGACCATTCTACTTGACCACTACTCAGAGTGACTGCCAAGAAGAATGATTGTCCTATACCACTCCCCATAATGGGAATTCGTTGTCTATGATACATCAACAATCAGTCTGCCTCCCATGTTAACTACAATGGGAAGTTACTATCTGTCAGAAATCTCAATCCACTTTTCGAACAGGAAAGCATCTGTCCAATTTGGACTACTTTTCAATTGAAAATAAATGCTCTCTCCTAACTGGAGAGTTATTTAAATCGAAAAAATAAATCTTTGCGTACCTTCTTCTAGTTTGGAGAGTCTTCCCTTCCGGTTAATAGAGTTATTTCCACGAGCTCTAGCTTGAGTATGCAAGTCCTTTCATCTTGGATAGAGGCTTTACCAAAATGTATGCTTATCTGATCATCTGTGGACATATATATTGGAGAAATGTAGATCTGAATAATAGAGTATATCATAGTTGGAGAACTAGAACATATCCATGTGGAACTTCTTCTGTCATCATGAGATCTGATCTTTTGAGTAGTCATCTTGATGTTATAGGAAATCTTCACCACACTTCTGCTGTGCACTGGAGGTTCTCCATCATGTTGTATTCTGCATATAAGAGTCTCTTCCTGGTATGCCTCAAAGTCTTGAGATTGCTCTTCATGCGCTCTTTATTCAATTTCTCTGAAGAACATTCTTTGCATTCATCTAATGTAGAATTCTGAATCATGGATGTTGCAGATGATATAATGACTTATATAGAGATAAGTCTGGTGTACCAGAACAATCAATCATCATAGTATTCTCCCTCCATTTGAGAGAATATATGGTTCTGGATCTCGTAATGCATTCATTCATAAGTCTTCCGTACACTGTTCTTCATCACAACTTTCATCTCTTCTTCTTGATTTATTTTAGTGAGTTCTTATCAAGCTGGTAATCATGTGATTCTTGATACAATGACTGGTTGTTCTGGTTCTTCTTTTTCTTTCTTGGAATCTTTATGTTCTTCTTCATGTTTTTCTTTTACTTTTGGGTCCATGGAGTTTCTTGTAGATTCCATGCCCTAGAGATTCGACTTATTCCTTTCATCATAGAATCACAGATCTGGATGGACAACCAAGAATTCTTTAAGGCTTCTCTTCGAAGAGGTCTTCTTCTGTGGTTGAGTTGAACACATACTGTATTTCATGACTACTACCATGGATATATATATATATTTCATCATCTTCAATGGATCATAGGATTATCTCCCTCCTAATCCTTGCTTCATGTAAGAGTGCATATAATCGGCTCCTTCCGTCTGATAGAGTCCATACTTTCATCTGCATCCTTATTGTCTTCTGAAATATATAATTGGCTCTCTTGTCTAACAGAGTCCACGCTTCCGTCTTAGTTGTCATCATAAGTCTTTCTCCAATTTCTCTTGATGTCTGACTTCTAAGTCTCTTCAGGATTGATTCAGATTTCGGCTTATCTTGTAATAGCTTTCACATGATATATTTCATTCTTTCATGTGTAATATCTAATGATGTTCATTCTTGTCTTGTTGTTCTTCCATAGGTATAGTTCTTATTGGAGCACATTATCTTCTAAGAGATAGATATACAAGATATGTACAAAGACGACGGAAGGAAGGTATGTACAAGAAGTAAGAAGAGTGTTGTTACCTTTCTAGTAGAAGAAGTCTCTTCCATCCTGCTTAGTCTTCTTTGTAGGTTCCTTTTCTTCGGCAATTGATGCTTCGTGTTTCTCCTTCCTTTTCTTTATCTCGGGACACTGATTTCTGTAGTAACCGTACTTCTGACAGTTGAAGCATTGTATTTATAAAATCTCTTTCTCTTGATTTAGCTTCCTCCTTGAACCAAACTTCCTTTTGTTCCTGAATTTCTTGAATCTTTTCGTGAAGGCTTGATCATCATACTTATTTTGGGGTCTCTTTTTTGCATTGATCCTTGATTCTTCTTGAGCACAGCAAGTCCAAAGTTCTTCAAATGTCGGGTACTCCTTCCTTGTGTTCATGCTTGGGGAAAATGCATCCCATGTCTTGGGAAGACCATTGAGTACTATGTTCACCAATTCCTTTTCTGAAGTGATCTCTTCAATAGCTTGTAGTTGATCTCTTAGCTAGGAGATCCTTACAAAGTATGATGTTATGTTGTCATCATCATTCATCTTCATGTCACGGAGCTCATTCTTCAGACTCATAACTTGTCCAATGTTTCTGAATGAGAAGAGATTTGTTAGGGCATCGTACATCTTCTTCTCTGAGTCAAGATGGGAGATGTAGGGTATCAAGTGGTCTTTTATGGAATCCACTATGATACTCATGGCATTGATGTAAACATATTTGAACTTCTCCATAGATGCAACGTTTTGTGGTTCCTTCTCTTCTCCTTCTTTAAACTCTGGCGTCACAATCTTTCCTTTCACAATATCCAACACTTTATTCTTAGCAAGGATGAGGTCAATCCTTGTCTTCCATTCTTTGAAGTTAGAGGCTCCATCTATCTTGTTCTCAGACTTCATAGAGTTCATCATGGCTTTCTTGACTTGGTCAAACCCTAGATTTGACCAAAAATCCAAACTTCACGTCTTGGCCTTCTGAGTGTACCAAGAGATGCGCTGGGCTAGGGTGCATTGATCTATCCAGAGATTAGGTCAATCTCGTCACTTAAGGTGCCTCGACAAGAGGTTTAGGGTTTATTCCACTGCTTCTACTAGTAACCCTAGCTGCAATGCTTCTGGAAACTGCTCCTGCTGGTAACCCTAGCGGCAGTTCCTCAACGAGCTCAATGTATAGCAGTTATGTTTCCTTCCTTCATTTTAGGCTGACTGAAGGGGCGTGGGCCCATAACCTATTAGAATATAGAATATGTTGTGCTTGTTTTACCATTGTTGATACCTTCGTCACCCAACCATAGGCCAAAGCCTCCCTTCGAGCACCCTAACCTTAACTGAGAATTACTCCAGAAGCAAACCCTAGGCTAGATAGCCAAACAAAGAGTAGCGCATCAATCCCCAAGGATAGTGCATCACAAAAGCTGATCAGATAGTCCCAAACCCTAGCCAAGAGATATTCAAGCCAAAACTGAGAGCTTGTTGTTGTTGCAGCTGCACCATCTCTTCCTCCAAATCTGTGCACAAGACTGCAACTGTAGTGTGCACCAAACTGCAAAACTGCAATTCTGAGATGCTACAAATGAGAACAGGTGCCCTGTATTTATAGTAATCCTGCTAGTTTTTCTGGGGCTGACTTCTCCTTCTGGGTATGTGTTTGTTCAGTATATTATTATTATTTCTGGCCAAATTCTTCTCTTGGAGGCTAATAGCCTAATATAAATTATCTTCTTGAGCCGACAAGGCTTCTAGGGTTATTATCCAATTCATTAGGGTTTCTCTTCTATTCTCGTCAGGTTCACACGTGGGGGTAAATACCTCCCACAGCTACCATAATATTAACAAGTACATGTGTGAGTCTTGTATGTGCTAGCTATGCATGCATTCCTTGCACATGTACACTAGTATGTATAAGTGTTTTAAATTGATGATGTTGTTTATCTAGTATGGATGTATGAATCATGTATCATTACCCTTGTATTTTAAATTACTCTAAATTCATAACAAAGTTTCTTGAAGGGTGAGTGTATGTAACAACCCAATTTGTTTTTTTTTATTTGATCATAAGTTGTTAAGTTAAATTAAATTAATTACTAAAATAAATACATTTGAATATTTTTACTATTCTATTATTTAATGGTAGGTGAGGGAATTAAGGAGGGGATAACGCAGTTGGGAAATTGAATGAGGGTGGGGGATTTGAGAGAGGAGGATAAGGAAGAGGGGATAGGACTTGGAAAGGGGTCTTTTATTTTTTGGAAAATTCTGGAAGAACAAGAAGAGAAGGAGGAGGAGATTGGAAGCGAGAAGATTGTTTTGGGGGAATTTTACAGGGGCACTATTGTTTCTAAGAATTTTGGGCTTGGGGGCCAGGAAACCGCAAGGATTCCTAGGGATAGGGAGCCAGAGAGGCTATTCCTAGTTGGCTAAGAGGTAAATATTCAGTTTTGGGCAATTTGGAAAAGGATAAGAACAAAGGATCAAGGGACTAGTGTTGGGGCAATTCAATTGCTTAAATTGATTTCATTTAATTATCAACCAGGGATGCTCGTAATCTTGTGATGATGCCAGCAAAATATATGCAGGAGTAGGCATCTAACTCTAATCTAAGAAAATTCAATCAAATCCTAACTCTTGTATTCCACTTAATAAGACTTAGTTGTTGTAGGCATGAAAACACTAGCTCCCTTTCAGGAGGTCTTCTCGGAATGTTTCCAATAACCCATCAACAATCAAGATCATCAAGTAAACACTCATGCATTGAAAATAAATACACTTAAAAGGATTATTTGTTGTAGGCATGAAAACACTAGCTCCCCTTCAGGAGGTCTTCTCAGAATGTTTCAAATAACCTATCAACAATCAAGATCATCAAATAAACACTCATGCATTGAAAATAAATACACTTAAAAAGTCTTAGTTGTTGTAGGCATGAAAACACTAGCTCTCGTTCAGGAGGTCTTCTCGGAATGTTTCAAATAACCTATCAACAATCAAGATCATCAAATAATTCTAATAAAAACAATAAAGCATATAAACCTATTCAAAGCATTAGAACAAGAAGAAAATTCTACTATGATCTATTTGGAGTGAGCTCAATTCTCCCAAGAACAAAGTAACACATAAACTAAAGCATTCTAAATCTAAACTAGAGAATGGAAACTGATATGAAAAGAAATCTTGATTCTTATTCCATCATAAGTTGGATACAATGCTCCAAGAGTCCTCTTGAAATTGAGGAGGCACTCCTATTTATACAAAAGTTTAAGATAACTTAGATCCACAAATCTCTCCTAGATCCACAAATGTCTCATTTGGTTACAACCATGTG
>CBVK0101254442.1:0-14152 GCA_900067695.1 Picea abies
TCAAATATATAGAGGAATGTGTGTGTGTGTGTGTGTGAGAGAGAGAGAGAGAGAGAGAGAGAGATTTATTTAGTGTCAATGGGAACATGCACACGTTCCTATTTATAATAACACCTGTGTGTTTTAGGAACACATGCATGCTTTAGGAACTTTCACACACTTTAGGAAGGTATTCACATTCCTAGAGCTCCTGCACATTATTTTGAATTCAATTTTTTTGGGTGGGATTGAAAACTTTAGCATACATCTATAATGACTTTGTTTCCTTGGATTTCGGTTCGGGATGACAAACCTAATGGTTTGGTCTGCAAATTGGTATATATCTCCATATTTGTGAATACCTCTCTATATCTCTATTTTTAATGTAATTTTTCTATAGGATACATAATTTATTTATTTATGAAACTATATACATATAGAAAGTCGGCTATGCAAATTCCAAATATATATATATATATATATAAATTAATATTGTTTACTATTTTTAATCTATTTTTGTCTTCGCATATATCAAAATCCTATAATACATATCTCTCTTCTTTATTCTATAACATTATGTTGGCTTAACCATTTCTAAAATGCGTTATATGCCACACTAGAGGAAACTGATATCTATGATCTTGAAAAATAAGAAATTATTTTGATCAAGTTAAGACTCTCTTAGCCTACATAAACAAAAGGCATTATAATTTCAAGGATATATTGAATTTCATAATTTAAAAAAAAAATAGAAAATTAATATTATAAATTTTCTAAAAATACACCACACTAGAAAAGAAGGTTCTCTACAATCATAATTTTTTTTGGAATGAAATTCCATAATTAAGGTACTCAACACCTGCATGAACAAAGATATATATATCTTATATTTTGCTCAAAAAATAACATAGCATTGTTAAAAAAAACAAATTTCACATATTTATTAACAATTTATATGAATAAAAGTTGTATATTCAGAAAGCTAATTGAATTTCTTTTGTTTCATCTTTTTATAAAATATTCAAATTCATTGTAAAAGTACCTTGAATAATCCCTTCAAGATAACATATTATGTTTTTTTCCATGTTTTCATTGCCACTAAGGCATCATGAGAGACCATCATTAGCTTGCACTCACCCATATGTATTTGTTAATGGAATAATAATAATAAACCATCTTTTTAATTTTCTATATTTTTATATACTATGAAATAATAGTAATAAATAATATTTTTATCTTATTATATATTAAAAAATTCTATATGTTTAAAAATATTTATATAAAAAATAATTTGTAACTATATATTATATAATTAAAAATATAATTGGTATGGCTATAAATGAGCATAATATTTTTCTTTATTTTAATGGTTTGAGAATATGAGCATAATTTTTTATCTAGAATTTTTTCTTTTGAGTATATGGATTTTGATTAAAATTTTGTATGGGTGGGAGACTTCCTTTGTTAATTCTCCCACCCATGACAAATTAAATCAATGAAAAATATATAAAATATATATATGGATGTATAATGGTCATATTTTGTGTCATTGTGTAATGTATACACTCTATGATCCATGTGCATTGTACTTAAATGTCCTTCTTATAACAATGATAAATCATCATCTACCAATTTCAATTTGATTTTCTATTAATGTCCTTAGAAGGAGTATATATCACCATTTACAAAGTATAAACAAGTTGATTTCCTATAAATGTTATTAAAACAGATATAAACTGTCATCTATAACATATAAATAAAGTATAGTTGTTATCAATGTCCTTAGAACAAGTATAAATAATCATCTGCAAAGTTCAAGATGATTATCTATCAATGTTCTTATAACATGTATAAATTATTAAATGTTTTTCTATTAATCTCATTAGAACAAGTATAAATCAAGTAGATTTATTATGAATTCCCTTAAAACAAGTATAATTCACCATCTATAAAGCTCAATATGATTCTATATTAATCTATTTAGAACAAGTAAAAACCATCATCTGTAAAGTTCAAGATGATTTGTTATCAATGTCCTTAGAACAAGTATGATTCTAAACTTCTTTCTATGTAATACATGACATCAATTAAAGGTTCCTACCTTTGTGACAAAGGAAACAATTCGTTAGATTTTTTTTTTAACTTTGAAAAAAAATCATTTTCACAATGTGTTGAACACAAACCAAACTTGTCATGTGACGAACATAACCCAAAGTTGAAATATGATAAATAAAACCAGATGTTGAAACACGATGAAGATAGTAATGTTACAATCCAACAAATGTAGTAACATTGCAATTTGATGAGCAAATTAACTTGGAAATATGACAAACATATCCCTATCAACAGAACATGAATAACATAGCCATGTTTTCAAAATGTGATGAACATAGCCCCATCATCTCAATGTGATGAACATATCCTCACATTGCAATGTGGTGCACTTATCTCAATGGCACAATGTGACAAACATTTCCAAACATCACAATGTGACGAACATAACCCATTGTCACAATGTCATGTACACAAGCTAATGTCACAATGCGACAAACATAGCCCAACATTGTAATGAGACAAATGTTTCCCAGCGTGGAAATGTGACAAGCATAACCCACTGTTAGAATGTGAAAAACCTATTCCAATGACATAAAGTGACAAACAAAAATTCTATGTTGCAATGTGATGACCATAACTTGACGATGTCATGTGGCGAACAAAACTTGATGTTGCAATGTGACGAACAAAACCTAATCAACATTGCAATGTGATAGTGCCATAATAAATCATGGTTAAAAATAATCAACCTGACCCACCATAATTAGCTCTACATGGTATACGAAGGTCCATCATGGGTATGTCAAACCATATTCAACCCTGGTCAACCATAATTAAGAATGGTCATGGTAAACCAT
This sequence comes from Picea abies, assembly GCA_900067695.1. Classification (NCBI taxonomy): domain Eukaryota; kingdom Viridiplantae; phylum Streptophyta; class Pinopsida; order Pinales; family Pinaceae; genus Picea; species Picea abies. Next base: position 2,892 of record CBVK0101254442.1, read on the forward strand.
AGTCAATCATGGTGAAGGTAAACCATGGTGAATATCAAACATGATAAACCATACTCATCTTTGGTCTAGGTCAAGATCATCCATGGTTAACCATAGTCAACCATGGAAAACCATAATCAACCATATAAACCAAACTCTTGGTCATTGTCAATAGTAGTCAACCATAATTAAGGTTATGGTCAACCAAAGCTATAGTTAAGGTAAGACATGGTGAATGTCATATATATTCATGGTCATGGCCATCCATGGTCATCTTTGGACAATAACTGTCCACCATGGTTAACCATTGTTAGCCATGGTCAACCACAATCAACCAAGTTCATGGTCAATGAAGCTCAATCATAGTGAATGTCATGCTCAACCATGGTAAACCATAACCAACCATAGTAAACCAAGGTCAACCAAAATCTAACAAACATAACCATGGTCGTGGTGAGTGTAATGGAAAACAATTGTTAAACATGGTTCACCATTGTCAACCATGGTCAACCATAGTCAACCATGGTAAAGGTCAATGAAAATCAACCATGGTATTGGTCATGCTAAACCATGGTCAACCATAGCCAACAATAGTAAACTATAGTGAACCAAGGTCTATGAAATTTAACCATGGTCATGGTTGAAACGAACCCTCCTTTACAACAACAAATAGTCAGTACAAAGATGTAAATAATTATTATTTTTAAATAAATGTTATGACAAGTGACATGCGTCACAACACATATTAATATATACACAATACATTTCCTCATCATCAACTGCAAGCAACATCACTTTTATTCAATCAATCATATCTCATAAAGATAACATAAGGAAGCTACCCACCCAACCTATCATGCTTGGTTAGAACCTCCAATACACATAAGAAACAAATTATTCCGATTGATTTAGACCATTTAAGGTCTCAAGAATGGCGATTGTTCTGAGGAACAAGGAGGTATATAAATCGCCTTAATCCAATCATAAACAAAATTTAAGAGAAATTTATCAATCATACGTAAACATCATTTCATCCTAGTGCAATAAACATTCTTCAATAATATCAAGTGGAAGGTTGAGTAAGAGAATAACACATAAGGATTAATAAACCACAAGAGCATAAGTAAAGTCTTGGAACAGATAGAGATTGAATTCTAATCATCATTGGTAATTTGTTAAGGTTGGGTTCATTCAATGTCAAGCATCACTTATCAAACTCTTGCAACAAGTGAAACTCTTAAGTAGATCACTATATATCTTAATAAATTGAATCATATTATTTAAGCAATATACTAAAATTCAATACCAAATTTCATACCCAATTATAAGATCTTGTAAAAATGATCAAATCTTCTTGAGAAGTACCTAAAGTTTCAATACTACTTTAAGTATCCCTTTTTATAAAACTTTGAGAAATCGATTATAATGAGTGATTAACAAGAATTCAAATCTTCCTTTCCTATCCATTAGAAATCAAGATCAAAACTTATTAAGCATGATATAAATACTACTTCCATTTTCATACTACCATTTTCATAAATAAGGATATATGAGAATATCACATTATAATAAGTGTATCTACGAATTTCAATTTAAATTTCATCTTCATTGTAAGGAAATAAAGAAGATCCAATCGTGCTAAGTGACAAATACAAATTTCCATGCTAACTTACAAATCCATTGAAGGAATTAAAGGAAAACCAATCTTAATTTTAACAGTACACAAGAACTCAAATGCTAACTTATAATTCTATTTAATGAGTGTAAATGGAGATCAACAATTTAAGAAAAATATAAGGATTTTATATGTTTAACATACAAAAGTTATATAAAGGAGTAAATGAAAATTCAAATCACTTCATATTATAACAAGGTTGTGTGGCAGCGCAGTCCCTGCCAAGGAGGCTAGAAAGAAAATTATGGAAAATGGGGTTGAATTGTAAATGAAACGAAGTGTTTGGTGTAAAATGTATATCAGGGAAATGCTGTACAAAATGTATATCACGGAAGATAGGGAAAAAGTAAATGATGGTCGGCAGACACAACATCTAATTTTTGAAAGTATATAGAAAACCTAATTTTTTTGAAAGTATATAACAAAGTAAAAAATTTGTTGACAGTGCAAGATTAAATTTGGAAATTTAAATGCATTTTCCATATGGACAGGTGAAAGATAAAAATATATGATGACATAAAATTAATAGGAAACAAGTAATATAAAAATTTAAATGCATTTGTGAACATGGGGTATATGTAAATGACGTTTTCATTGTTGAACGTCATTTATTTTGAAATATATAAAAAAAAAGGTGTGTAACATATAAAAGAGTAGATGCATTTGCCATACAAATTGCTGAAGGATAAGAATAAAAGTCTAACATATTAAAAAAAATGCATTTGTTATAAACAATGCGGAAAGATAAGAATAAATTCGCTAACATATAAAAACTTAAATGCATTTTTTATTTTAAGTATGTCAAGATATGAAAGTTTGTTACATACTACTGCAAATTTTGAAATATACAAAAAAAATTATAGTCTATTACATATAAACTGGAATTTCAGTGCGTTTGCATGTAGACTGGGATTGGGGCTTCTGCGTACCATTAGAGAAATATGTACAAGAAATGAGATTGTGGAAATAAGATAGAGTGCAATCGTTGCAAAAGAAAATAAATGGAAATGTATAAGTGTTTACCTATACATCTGTATTTAAGAAAGTGGAATAACTGGGCTGAGAAACAAAGAAATATACGGTGGATAAACTTACAGTGAGGATACATATGATTTCGTTGGCTATTTTCTTGTGGCTGCCATTTTATTAGTTCATTCTGGGTAGAAGGAGATGACTTGTAGGAAAATTCATATAAGGAGAGCGAGAGTTTTGGACCTAATTCCCGAAAATGTTAAACAATATTTTTTTGGATTGAAATATATCTCTTGGAGCATCAACATATAATTTATTTACACTGAAACTCTTCCACCCAGAATGAACTAATTTGGAACTCTGGAATTCCTACTTTCGCGGTGCAAAGTGGTTGTTGTGTTCACCGTCAGTTTCTTTTCTGAAACTCCTTTTGGTGTTGTCATGACTGCGATCACTGAGCTAGGAAGGTTCGTTCATTATGGTTGATTCCAATTTGGGCTTAGGAGTGGGAATATTCTCTGCATTTCCATCATCTATTGTTGTATCATCGTCCATCAGATCATATTCTTTTGGCTCAGAATTCATGGCATCAACTTCTGTGATAGCAATGACTACAATTGTGTAGGTTCTCTGACCAGCCAGGGTTGCGATGGAATTTTTTGGCTTGAAATATATCTCTCGGTGTACCAAGGGAACATCTTATTTTTTTCTCTTGAGCGGAGGGAGATGAATAGTAAGAATATGCCCTAGAATAGTGGAACCTCTCGCCATTATGCCCCAATGTGTTTACTATGTGTGGAGAGAACTACTATGAGAAGTTGTTTAGAGTTTTCATTTGGTTGAGACGATGTTTGAAATGAAAATTGGGGAGGGATAATATAAGTTTCTGCAAATTATGGTTTAATTCATATCAATGGAATATCTCCATGAGGCTTTTGCTGATCAATGACAATTTCTAGGGTTCATGTGGAATGAGCTGTAACCATCAAAACTCACTAATTGCACAATTAGAAAAAACTGTGAGCGTGACGGTGACAGCGAAAAGAGATTAAGAATCAGAAATTTCTTAAAAGCACCAACCTATTAGTGCACAAAAATAAGATTGTGTGGCCTTTGAAATGAATACTTGGAAAGGATAACATGCTTGTGGGAAAATCTTAGTTTAATTCGTACTAATGACAAATCTTTTCCGGACTTCAGGACATTAATGACAGTTTTAATGGTTGTTGCAGGATGAATAGTACCATCAAAGCTTAATTATTGCATATCTAGAAACAAGTACGAAGGCAACAACAATGGAGAAACTGATTCCAAGAAGTACCAAAGTATGAAAAGTGGTCGGGCGAAAATATACCCAGGGCACGTGAAGGGTCGATGGTTCTTGGCCTGGCGAGCTGAAAATTCAGCCTCTATTGTTCCGTGTCCTAGAAATAGCACCTACACTTCCGCGATATAAAAATTGACAGGCAGATTTGCGGGTTGGTTGGTTCAACATTGCATTTTTTTTCCTTATCGATTCCGTATTAATTCCATAATCAACCACTTTTTTTGATCGGAGGTTCTCGCGCTGGCGGGAAAAAAATTGGGCATCTATTATTCTTTGCTCTACAAATAACACTGACAATTCCATGATATACAAATTCAAAACCTGACCTGTGTTAAATTATTACTGTTAAATATTTATATTTTAGAATTTAATTATACGATAAAATTTTCACAATCTGGTCGATCGAGTGATATACAAGTATTTCCAAAAACGAGCAATATAAAAAACAGTCATTCCATACTTAGGAACTTTTTTTATCGCGGGTTGGCAGCCTCGCAGGCTGAAAAAAAGAGTCTCTATTGTTCTGTGTCCTACAAATAGCACCCAAATTTCCGCGGCATACAAACTGATAGGAGGACCTACGGGCTGCTTGGCTGAACATTGGATTTGATCGTGGGTTCGCGATGTGGTGGGCTGAAAATTAAGTATCTATTGTTTTGTGTCCTACAAATAGCACCTACAGTTCAGCGATATACAAATTCACACGCGGAATTGTGGACAATTTCTATATAAAGTATGGAATGAGATTTTATACAACATATGTAGATCCCTCATTCCATACTTCGGTAGTTTTTGATCATGGGATCGTGGTCTGGTGGGCCAAAAAGAGAGTCTCTATTGTTCTGTCTCCTACAAATAGCACCTAGACTTCCATGATATACAAATGGATAGTGTTCTAGAACACGTGCAGATCCTTCATTCCATACTTGGGCACTTTTTGGATTGTGGGTTCGCGACCTAGGGGGCTGAAAATTAAGTATCTATTATTATGTTTCCTACAAATACCACCTAGACTTATGTGTGCTACAAATAGCACTTAGACTTCCGTGATATACAAATTCACACGCGGATTTGTGAACATAGTCTATATAAAGTATGGAATGATATTTTAAACATCATATGCGGATCCCTCATTCCATACTTAGGCATTTTTTGGATCACGGGCTCGCGGTCTGGTGGACCGAAAATAGTCTTTATTGTTTTTTCTCCTACAAATAGCACCCAGACTTCCGCGATATACAAATTGATAGTGTTTTATAACATATGCGGATCCTGCATTCCATACTTGAGCACTTTTTGGATCGTGGGTTCGCGACCTGGTGGGTTGAAAATTAAGTATCTATTATTCTGTGTCCTACAAATAGCACCTAGACATCTAAGATATACAAATTGACACATAGACTTTTGGACATAGTCTCTATATAAAGTATGGAATGAGATTTTATACAGCATATGTGAATCCCTCATTCCATACTTAGGTAGTTTTGGATCACAGGTTCATGGGTTGGCGTGCCAAAAATAGATTCTTTATTGTTCCATCTTCTACAAATAGCACCCAAATTTACGAGATATACAAATTGATAGGTGGAGTCAGGCTGGTTGGTTGAACATTGCACTTTTATTGTGCGGTAGCGATCCCATATGAATTTCAAATTTAGCGGGTTTTTTTTTTATCGGGGGCTCTAGCGTTGGTGAGATGGAAATTGGGAATTTATTGTTCTGCACTTTACAAACACATTTTTCTACAACATATGTGGATCCCTCATTCCATACTTCAACACCCTTTGGATCACGATTTCATGACCTGGCAGGATCAAAATTATGTATCTACTATTCTGTGTCCCACAAATAGCACCTAGACTTCCGCGATATACAAATTGACATGCAAAATTGTGGACATAGTCTCTAAATAAAGTATGGAATTAGATTTTATACAGCATATGCGGAGATCCCGTATGAATTTCATATTTAGCAGTTTATTTTTATCCAGAGCTCTGGGGCTGGCGGGATGGAAATTGGGCCTCTATTGTTCTGCGTTGTAGAAAAACATTGTTCTAGAACATATGCGGATCCCTCATTCCATACTTGGGCACTTTTTGGATTGCGGGTTCACGACTTGGCAAGATGAAAATTAAGTATCTATTGTTCTGTGTCCTACAAATAGCACCTAGACTTCTGCAATATACAATTTGACATGCGGACTTATGGACATTGTCTCTATATAAAATATGGAATGATATTTTATACAGCATATGCAGATCCCTCATTTCATACCAAGGCAGTTTTTGGTTCACGGCCTGGAGGGCCGAAAATAGAGTCTCTATTGTTTCGTCTCCTAAAAATATCACCCAAACTTCCGCGATATACAAGTGGACAAGTGGAATCGGGCTGGTTGTTTGAACATTGCAGTTTTATTGTCCCGTAGCGATCTCGTATGAATTTCATATCTAGCGATTTTTTTTTATTGGGTTTGTGGGGCTTGCAGGATGAAAAATTGAGCCTCTATTGTTTCGCACTGTACAAACACCATGCACATCTCTGTGATATACAAATTGACAAACGAACATGTGGGTTGCATGGCTCAACATTGCAATTTTCATTGTTCCTTGTCCTTTGAATAGCCCTCGGAGTTCTGCAATATACAGATTGATATATGGACTTGAGGGATGGTGGGTTCAAGTTTTCCATTGTTTACAAATAATAATCCCTATAAACTATCTAAAATATCTAAAAAAATGATTTTCAATACTAAATTATTAATAATAATGTTTTCTATTCCATAATTTAATTAAATGAGAAAGTTTGTACAATCTGGTTGGGCGAATGATATAAAAGTTTTCTGACAAACGAGTAATACATAGTAAACATGTATTTTTAGAGAGTATGGACAAGATATTTTATAGAGCATATGCGGATACCTCATTCCATACTTGGGAACTTTTTGGATCACGGGTTCTTGGCCTGGCGGGCTGAAATTTGAACCTCTTTTGTTCGGTGTCCTGCAAATATCACCCAGACTTTCGCGATATACAAATTGACAGGTGGAGTTGTGGATTCCATGTCTGGCGGGTTCAAGATTGCAATTGTTTAGCAATTCTCATCCTATCTAACTTCAGCTAAAAACATTATTTTTAGATACTAAAATATTAATATTAACTATTGTTATTATACAAGTGAATTACATTAAATTATTAAAGGATGTTAAATCACTTATTTTAAAAAAAATGAAGGAAACAAAAGATTATTTTTGTAAAATTCTATCACCGTAAGCATAACAAGGACCAATTTGAAGTTTAAGGCCCTCTTATTCATATGATAGCACAATTGCACTCCACACATTATATATTCGTTGATTTCAAATTATTTCAGGATATTAATTTTACCAAGTTCATTGAATAAGAAAAAATTGTGAAAACAACAATCAATTTGAATTTTAAGAGCCTCTTGTTGGTATGATAGGACAGTTGCACTTTGCATACTATATATTCGTTGATTTCAAATTATTTCATAACAATAATTTGACCAAATTCATCAATCAAGATATTTTTTCAAAACAAGTCACATGGTAGATTTGTGTCACAGTGCCATAGAAATTATCAAGCAAATATGCATTCCATCTGGCCAAAAAAATTCAATTATATTGCTCTTTGTCCTCCAAAAAAGAGCTGGAGTTACACGGTATACAAATTGACAGACAAACCAGATAACCAAGAACCAACCATACTTTAAACAACCCAGAAGAAAGTTCTCAGAAGGTTCCATTAAGCAGAACCCATCGACCTTTGCACCAAACAATTTGATATACAAAGAAAAGATGTCGGCACATTCCTTTTCTCTTGAAATGAACATTCATCTGAATGTTGAACAAATATTATAGAGAGACATGAGGTATTTTTTGCTTCCTCCCAAAGTTTGATTTAATTTTTTTTTCTCCCTTTTTTAGTCGATATGCAAAATTTCATTGTCCTCATTTAAGGTGAATTTTCTCTATATCCGAAGGTGACATTACTTTCCATTTTCTATAGATATGTTTCATACGACAACTCTGCCAATTCAAGAAGCACATTTTGTAACAAAGGTTTCCTAACCAAACACTGCACAGTTGTGTTTCTCACGGTTAGATAACACCATTAATACAATGTCCATAAATATATGGACACTTTTCACTACATCATAGACAATCAATTGTATCATCACTTATCAAAGCAGAGGCAGAAGCAACAGAATGACATTTTGCACATACATACTCAAAGGGGGTCGAGTACACATTGGCTACAACTAAAAGACCTTCAACCTAGCAATGCGAGCAAAGGGATTAATACATTGAACAATATAATACACAACTGCATCCCCCACTCCCCTTTAAAACAAAAAAGAAAAAGTAAATAGGTGCAGAAATTTGTTGAAGGCTATTTCTATAAGCAAAGTGAGGATGATTTTGTGGATGTATACGTACAACAATTGTAGAGCTAGCTAGTTTCTTCAGATCCTCTACTATATCTGTTCGCAACTATGTTACAAACATTTCCGGGGTTGTTCGAAAGTTCCTTTCTCTAGCATCTTTCTTTTTTGTTATATTTTTGAATAACGTAAGTGGAATCTGCTCTCTATAGAATTGTTGTTCCATTGACAAAAACAAATTTGAATATGTATCGAACAATTGTAGCTGCAACATGGAACAGCGAAATATTTTTGTAACTTATCCAACATATATGCAGACGTGAAAGTTAAGAAAAAAACTAAATATGAAAAGTGCTACCATTTCCTTGTTGTTGTCCGACTCTCCATCCTCTATATGGAGAATGTGTTGCGACCCAAATTTTCTCACCAATGTCATAGCAGCCCCAATCGTTCTAATTGGGTAAATATCAATGCTCTGTACAAGATACTTGATAGTCGAGTCCAGGAGGAAGCGATATTCTGAACAAATAGCAAGAATTTTTTCCACAATGCTTGTTTTGTTGAGAAAAATAATTCGATCACAATCACCACGGTCATACACTGTTTTGGGAAATACATTAAAATTTGTAATGGATATCCAACTATGCAGCAATATATTTTATGCATGTTTCTGGACAAGTTGTGGAGGAATGGTCAGTGTGACTATCATCATGGTGTCCTTGTATGTCATATCATCATGCATAATGGATCTAATTTTGTTTTCCTTGTCCAAGTAGGTGGTATAGACAACCATTATGTACCCGACAAACAATTGTCTAGTATGGCAGCTATTCAAGCCCTCTATTGACATTACTTTGGATGTCACAACTCTAGACCTGATGACATTTTTTGAACAGGAAAACTAAAGTGGATGGTAGTGTGCTGCAAGTACATGAATAGTATTGATGAACTATGGAGCCACATTTTCGCAACCACACCTCTTGGTCTGCAGAACATGCAACATGTTTGATGTTTCACTTGTACTTGTTGATACTTCTTGTGAGATTGAAACCATGTATTGCAAATGGTATCATCATATCCGCCATGCCATAGATGAATATATAGCCTAGAAAATTTGTTTAGTAAACATAGTAAGAGAACAATGTATACATATTTACCTTTGGCCTTGTCGGTCTGTCGATGTCTAGGATGACTGACTGCTCATGGTCGTCTCACTAGTTCAAATTTTTCTAATGCAAGGATGTGCAAATGAACATCAGGACTAAACAAATATGTGCATTATATATTGTCCATCAAAAGGACCAAATAATCATAAAATTGTATGCATCTTAATTTTTTAACTAGAGAAATGTTTATCAGTAAACAAGGTGTGACCGTGGGTCACCATGGCGAATCTATATATCACGGACCCTAGGAAGCCAGGGGAGAAATTTTCAACCTGCCAACCTGACAGCCGCAATCGACAAAGTGGGTAACTATGGAATAAGGTAGAAGGAGGACCACATATGCTAGTTTGTTAGTCCGCCAACCGATGCACGAGGGAATTTTCGGAAACCATACTAAGAAGATGAATTAGAAAACAAAAGGGATCATAGAAAATGGAAAGAGTAGAAACATGGAGTGCAGAAAGGCCCATTACTGTGAATTGATCATTTTCAAGTCTAATATTATATTCTCCCACCTGTTTTGTATATTTGATTTACCGACACACTTGGTATACCTTTCAGAATATTATACCACATAACCCTCTGCTACTACACAAAAGAATTCATCTCCCTGTCCAAGAAACCTGTTTTCTCCAAGGCAATAATGTCGAAGATGAAATCGAGACGAAGGCAAGTTAGTATGAAAACGGACATCTAAAATAAAAAGAAAAATGTCTATTTACCTACCAAAGAGTCATTTGTCTTGTCCAACGATTATGTTTTTTAAAATGCAGCAATGCAGCGCAAACACAATGGACATAAACTAGCTTAATATGCAGGAAGGAACGTATCTAACCAATATAACTTACCATGTAGGAAGGCATGCAACTAGTTTAACACATATAGAAACCATTAATGAAATACAAAACAACACAATATGAAAAAATAGTACAAGCATGCACCTTTCTATATCCTCTTTAGTCGATGTAGTCAAGACTCCCTCCTTTTCTCCAGCTACTCTATTTGTTTCAATCTGGGAACCCACAAAATTAAATGAACATCAATGGAAGATGGTATTCACTGGAGAACAAACAATATGTAGATACAACAAAACTGACTCAACAAACAGTTTACAAAGGCAGAAACATGAACCTTTGCACTTCTCTATTCATGGATGTAAATGTCTATATTTTTTTCCCTGGCCAAAATATATTACAAGACATAAAATATCACGCAATTGCATGGTCACAGCTAAACAATTTATGGTTTTCCCTGGAAATTCATCCAGATATGCCCTTTAATAATGTTCTTTATTCTCTACATAGACTATTGTGCCCATGATACAAGTTCTCAGTTTTCTGTGGCAAACTACCTAGACATGCTTCAAGACATGAAAATATAATCTTGAAGAATCTTTGTTGCACATATCATATCTCAAGCACAACACAAATCGTATCATGCACACATCAGTCTATGTAGAGGAGAAAGAACATGTCATGTCATATCCGCACATCTAACCATACATGGTCTATAAATGTAGGTTGCATACATATGCTTTATTCCAACAAAAAAATAGTGGATATTGTAACTTCACATGTAATCCTCCAATAATTTTGTATGCAACTATTTTTTTTCATGGCAGGATTCGAGCACGAGGAAAATCTCACAAAATTACAGATAACGACCTCTATAAAAATGGAAAATAACACAACTGTAGATTGACTGGTGGTTGTAGGGACTGAACACCGTAAAGCACCATCTA
>CBVK0101254444.1:0-28126 GCA_900067695.1 Picea abies
CTCTTCCGATCTCACGGATTCAGGGTTCGTAAGTTTGGAGCGTAGGCCAAAACCCTTGGTCACTCTAACTCCTGAATCGTGAAAGGTATTATCAAGTGTGAAATTGAATGGAGGGAATACTTTGTGGAGAAGTGTCGAAGACCCGAGAGCCATCGGACCTTGTAAAGAAGTAAAGGGGTTAAGGCGAGTACCTTTTCAATCACCCATAAGCTCAAGAGGAGTAGTGGTCATTGGATGAGAAGCAACAGGAGCCGTTGATTCCCCTTTGGAGTGGAATTTTGGCATTTCAGGGTTCAACATTTTGGCAATTCTTATGACAAGGAGCTGAGGCACTTTGCGTTGAAAACCCCGAAGTCATGAAATGCGAGGTGTCTTTGAAGTAGGGTTGTGGTCATGAAGGAAGCAGTCACATGGATCGAGATTTGGTCAAGAGCTAATCGTCGTTGAGTCCATTTCGGCATTTCGGGGTTCGGGAAGTAGAGGAGGCTGTGATTTTGGGGTCGAGAGTTGTGGACTCCCAGTTCATGAAATCCTAAAGAGATCCGAGTCGTTGGATCAAGGGAGGCTCACAGCTGTCAATCTCGCCAAAAGGAAAAATTTCAGAGTTTGGGGAATTGTAAGGTGAGAGGAATGACTGTTGGTTGTTCTCTCAAGTTTCAAAAGATGAAGCCTAGTGGGAGACAGGTGGCGAGCGCACGTCGCCTGGGAGAAATCAACAATTTGTTGACTTATCACGTTTCAGGGTTTTTCAAGGGAGGAGCACAAGAGCTCAACACCCCCAACTCGTGAAGTCGTGAATCACGAAGAGCGCTATTTCTTAGCTCTAGTCGTGGTTGTATTAAGAAGGGATCTGAAGGGAGGAGCTTATCCCTTAATCCCCTTGCAGGATTTCAGCATTTTGGCATTTGCCAAGAGCTGTGGAAATACATCGGGACTCTCCAACTCCCAAAATTCGAAGTCCTTTGTGGCTTAAACAAAGGGTTTAATTAACCCTTGGCATGGTTTTAGTGAAGATCCTGCACTGATCTCTGCCCGAGAGCAGGGGGTCTGCGCCAGTTGTGGTATCAGAGCCTAATTTTGTCTGTATATTTCAGGCAAAGAGAAAAGAGGAAAATTTACTGCCATGTCGCCGAGAAGAAGAGACAAGCAATTACCTGATCCAGCAGTGGAAAGGGAAATGCGTGAATTACGTACTAGGATTGATGCTATGGAGACAACACAAAGGTGCACGGTCAACGTTGGGGATATCAGCGAGGTTGAAAGTGAAAATGAAGCTGGAAATGAAGGAGAAGAAGTTGCAGTCGAAGATACTGTAGAAGAACGCATATTCAGGGTTGTTGCAAGGATAGGTGCTAGGGAAAAAATGGACATTCCAGTGTACGAAGGCAACTTGGATGTTGAATAGCTTCTAGACTGGATTAGAGCTCTAGACAAATACTTCGACTATGAGGATGTCGAGGAAGACAAGAAAGTCAAACATGTTGTTACTAGACTTAAAGGGCATGCATCACTATAGTTGGATGAACTGCAGGCTGACAGACATTGCAAAGGCAAGCAAAAAATCAAAAGTTGGGATAGAATGGTTGCAAAGATGAAAGCCAAATTCATACCCATGGATTATCAAATCACTCTGTTTCAGAGGATGCAGAATTTGAGACAGAAGTTGATGTTAGTGAAGGAATACACTGAAGAATTCTACAAGATAAACATCAGAGCAGGTCATCGGGAAAGCGATGATGAAATTTTTTCCAGGTACATGAATGGTCTGCAATATGACATTCAAGATGAGATGGGCATGATGACCATTCGAAATGTGGAAGATGCTTATCAGATAGCTCTGAAAGCTGAAGAGAAGCTGAGATGGAAGCAAGGTCAAAGAGGTCAAGGTGGAAGCCAAGACAGAAGCAAAACAATTTCCCAAGACAGAACTCAGAAACCTAAAGAAGAGGGGAAGAAACATCAACTTGAGAGAGGAGGAAGCTCACAAGGAAGGTAGTATGCTGATAGAAATACTTTTCCTCGAGCCATAGGAAGAGAAAGAGGTAGAGGAGGTGAAGTGCAATGCTTCGTCTGTGGAAAAATCGGACATAAATCCTATGAGTGTCCAAATAATAAGAAAGATGGTGGTGAAACTCACATTTTCGAAGCTCAAGGATGGAATGTTGAGGTAGAAGATGCTGAGGGCGAAAGATATTTGATGATGAGGAAAGTTATCTTGAAGCTAGAGAATGAGGCAGAGAACCCAGCCCAAAGAAACAGTCTATTTCAGACTGCTTGCAAAACTAAGGATAGGGTATGCAAGGTCATAGTGGATAGCAGTAGCATAGATAATCTCGTATCTATAGAGATGGTAGAAAAGTTGGAGCTAGAGACTGTTGTACATCCAAGCCCATAGAGAGTTTCGTGGCTACAAAAAGGACATCAGGTAAATGTCACTAAATAGTGTTTAGTTGAATTTAAAATAGGAGGATATAAAGATGAAATATTATGTGATGTCATTCCCATGGATGTTTATCATCTATTGCTGGGTAGACCGTGGCAATATGATAGAAACGTAGTTCATGATGGGAGAAAGAAAACGTACATCCTGGAAAAAAATGGTAGGAATCACATGTTGCTGTCGATTAAGGATAAAGAAGTGAAAACAAAGATGAGCAACACTGTACTTCTCATGAGTGGGAAGGAACTTCTTAATGAGGTTAAGAAGAAGGAAGACACACAATTTATTGTGGTCAGGAAGCCCAAAATTGTTTTGACCAGTACGAGAATAGGTGATTTACCAGAAGAAATCCAGGGGTTGCTAGGAGAGTTTGTTGATATAGTGGTGGACGAACTACCTTGTTCGTTGCCACCTATCAGGAGTATAAGTCATCATATTGATCTTATACCTGGAGCCAGTTTGACAAACAAAGTAGCATATCAGTTGACGCTGTAGTAAAATGAAGAAGTTAAGAGGTAGGTCCAGGACTTAATCGACAAAGGATTGATTCGAGAAAGCTTGAGTCCATGCGTTGTTCTAACAATGCTCAACCCAAAGAAAGACGGAGGCTGGAGAATGTGTATAGACTCAAGGGAAATCAATAAGAATACGATCAGATACATATTTCCATTTCCAAGGATGGATGACTTGATGGATTGCTTGAATGGAGCAAATTTTATTTCAAAGATTGATTTGAAAAGTGGGTATCATCAAATTCGAATGAGAGAAGGTGATGAATGGAAGACAAAATTCAAGACGAATGAGGGATTGTATGAATGGATTGTCATTCCATTTGGCTTAACGAATGCACCCAATACTTTCATGAGGTTGATGAACGAAGTCCTGAAGGATTTCATAGGGAAATTAGTCATTGTATATCTTGACGATATATTAATTTTCAGCAAGACAGAAGCAGAACACTTAAAGCATCTAGTTGCAGTAATGAGGAGATTACAGTAGGAGAAATTGCTGATTAACATGAAGAAATCATCATTTATGAGGATATAAATCATGTATTTGGGTTTTGTTATCTCTGCAAATGAATTAAAAATGGATCTGGAAAAGATAAAGGCGATTAAGAGTTGGCCATCGCTGAAGAGCGTGTTTGAAGTTCGAAGCTTCCATGGTTTGGCTAGCTTCTACATAAAATTCATCTGAAACTTCAGTGGAATTAGCACACCAATGATGGATACGATGAAGAAAAGACATAAATCTTTTCACTAGACGAAGGAAGTGGAGAAGAGCTTCAACCTGCTGAAGAAGAAGATCACTGAGCAACCAATTCTGGTTTTGCCGGATTTCAACAAGACATTCCAGGTCAGGTGTGACGCGAGTGGATTTGCAATTAGAGAAGTCTTGAGCCAAGACGACAGGTCGATCACATATTTCAGTGAAAAATTGAATGAAGCGAAGATTAAGTACTCCACATATGACAAAGAATTCCATGCAGTCATACAAGCACTGAAGAAATGGAGACACTATTTGGTTCCCAAGGAGTTTGTTTTGTACAACGATAATCACGCTTTACAATTTGTGACTCGACAGGAGAAGTTGAACCAAAAACATGCTAAATGGGTTGAATTCATGCATAATTTCACTTTTGTGATTAAGCATATTTTTGGAACTGCTAACAAAGTTGTTGATGCTTTGAGCAGGAAATGTTTTCTTGTGCAGGAATTCAGAGTCAAGACTTTGGGTTTTGATAACCTTAAGGAAATGTATAGGGATGATACAGACTTCAAGGAGGCATATGAGGCATCTGAGAATCCAATTCTCAGAGACAAAAGCCAATGGACTGAACACATGATCCAGGATGGATTATTGTTCAGGGGAAATCAGCTATGTATTCCAAAATGCTCCATGAGGGAGAATTTGTTGAAGGAAAAACATAGTGGAGGATTGGCCGAACATTTCGTTCATGACAAGACGTTCTCAAAGTTGAATGGCTCATATTTTTGGCTAGGGATGAGGACAGATGTCAAGAAATTTGTGGATAGGTGCAGAATTTGTCAGCACATGAAAGGAAAAAGGCAGAACACAGGGTTATACCAATCATTACCCATACCAGAAAGGCCGTGGGACGCAGTGAGCATGGAATTCATATTAGGACTACCAAGGAAACAAAGGAGATATGATTCGATCTTTGTGGTAGTCGACAGATTTTCAAAGATGGCACATTTCATACCATGCTAGAAAACCAGCGATGCAACTCATATTGCGAACCTGTTTTTCAAGGAAGTCATCAGACTTCACGGCTTGCCAAGGAGTACAATTTATGATCGAGATACCAAGTTCATAGGGCATTTTTGGAGGACCTTATGGAAGAAGTTGGGGACAAGTTTGTCTTTTATCTCAACATATCATCCTTAGATGGATGGGTAGACAAAATTCGTGAACAGGAGCTTTGGAGATTTGTTAAGAAGCTTAGTGACTGAACACCACAGTCAATGGGATCACATTCTGCCATAGGTGGAATTCACTTAAAATGATTCACTCAATAGAAGCACAGGGCACAGTCCATTCCAGATTGTATATGGAATGCAGCCAAGGGGAGTTTCTGAATTGAAAGATGTAGAACAAGTTGAATTCAGAAGTGCTAGTGTAGAGGACTTTGCAAAAGGGATGAAGGAGCTTCACAGCCGAGTTAAGGAGCAATTGCAGGGTTCAAGTCAAGAATACAAGCGAAGAGAAAATCAACACAGGCGAGAACTTCAATTTGAAGTTGGTGATCTGATTCTTGCGCATATGAGGAAGGAGAGGTTCCCAAGGGGAACGTATAATAAGATGAATATGGAAAAAGATTGTTGTGCAAGGTCATAAGGAAATTTGGGGCAAACGCATATGGGATTGAATTACCCGATGGGTCGGAATCTCACCGATATTCAGTGTTGCAGATTTGTACCCTTATAGAGCTAGAGAAGCAGGAACAGAGGATGAGCAAGAAAAATTTCCATGGACAAAACAAATGCAGGTAGTTGAAAAGCCACATATGGAAGACATAATTGACAAAAGGATTAGCAAAAAGACTAGGAGGAAAGAGTATTTTGAATAATTGGTCAAGTGGAAAGGACATCCAGTTGAATATGCTAGTTGGGAAGATGAAGCAACAATTCATAGGCATGGGCAGACCGTGCAAGAGCTCATGAACAGGAGTTCATGAAAATTTTCAAGCAAGGGAGTATGATGCAAGAGCATCGTATGCAGCTAGCCAAGCAAGCATAAAGGCGGAAGATAGCTGGAAAAGCACCAATGCACATTTTGAAATGTTTTGAAAAATTAATGAGCGGATATTAATGTAATAGCTAGGGGAAGCATACTTACATTTATATCTTGGAGATGTGAATAGATATTGAGCGATTACTCTCGTCTGTCGAATGTAATAGGCATTTAAGTCTGTTTAATGAAAGTAGGTAGATTTGATTTAATGGATTAGACAATTTAGAAGCGTAGGAGGGAAAATGGATATAGACACCCTCACCCTTGTATCATTGTAAAAGGAACATTATGCTCATTCAGATTTTCATAAGATGTAGAGTTGTAGCAGAGCGCTGTAGAGAAGAACCCATGTACAGGAGAACTTGAGTTAATATATGGAATTTAACTCAATTTTCATGGTGTTATGATGCTTATTGTTTACATTAGTTAAATGGTATGTTTATAGTTGTTTTGTTTCTCTGCTATGAATTTATCTCAATGTTGTGTTGTGTGTATGATTTCATGTTGAGTGTATGAAGTCTGAGAGAGGAGAAGAATGAGTTTCAATTGTTTCTCTTCCTGAGAATTCCTGCAAAGAGTGCAGTGAACATCCGCAAGGTGTGAGTTGATGAGGATCTAAGTTTTATCTCAGAAATCTCAAGAGAGATATCGTTGTTCTCATAACCAACAGAAGTGTAGGTGAGGCACAAAGTCCTGCAAGGTGTGCACAGGATAGTTGAAGCCTTATAACTTACCAACTAAGGTGAAGGTTGAAGGAATACTGTTGAAAAAAGTGTATAGGGTCGAAGACTCAAATAACCAGAGGTTATTTCAAGGTTTTCCTCAAGGAGTGTGAGCAGGGATCCTTTTGGGAAGCTTGAGTTTACAAGTGAAGGCTCAGGAAGGATAACACCTTTGAAGTATTCAAAGGGAGACAGATATCGAAATTGTCTCTTGGAAGTCAAGTTTGGGAGGGAGAACACCGAGTAATTTGGGTAGAAGTCATTGAGGAGTGCATTTGGTGGTCAGAATTATCCATGGAGAACTCGCGAAATCATGAGGACCGTAGGATCCAGAGGAGCTGTAAGGTGGTTAGGAGTTGGATGAATCTGCCACCTTGACATCAAGATTCAACGCGAACTGTTGATCATGGTCAGTTTGAGTAGACATATCATTTCATGGATTCGGGGTTCATAAGTTTGGAGCGCAGGCCAAAATGCTTGGTCACTCTAACTCCTGAATCGCGAAAGGCATTATCAAGTGTGAAATTGAACGACGGGAATACTTCGTGGAGAAGTGTCGAAGACCCGAGAGCCATCAGATCTTGTAAAGAAGTAAAGGGGTTAAGGCGAGTACATTTTCAATCACCCATAAGCTCAGGAGGAGTAGTGGTCATTGGATGAGAAGCAACAGGAGATGTTGATTCCCCTTTGGAGTGGAATTTCAACATTTTGGCATTTTGAGGTTCGACATTTTGACAATTCTGTTGACAAGGAGCCGAGGCACTTTGCGTTGAAAACGTCGAAGTCACAAAACGCGATGTGTATTTGGAGTAGGGTTGTGGTCACAGAGGAAATAGTCACATGGACTGAGATTTGGTCAGGGGCTAATCGTCGTTGAGTCCATTTCGTCATTTCGGCATTTCGGGGTTTGGGAAGTAGAGGAGGCTGTGATTTTGGGGTCGAGAGTCGTGGACTCCCATTTCACGAAATCCTAAAAAGATATGATTTGTCGAATCAAGGGAGGCTCACAGTCGTCGATCCCGACAAAAGGAGAAATTTCAGAGTTCGGGGAATTGTAAGGTGAGAGGAATGACTATTGGTTGTTCTCTCAAGTTTCAAAAGCCGAAGCCTAGTGGGAGATAGGTGGCGAGCGCACGTTGCTTGGGAGAAGTCAAAAATCTGTTGACTTATCACGTTTCGGGGTTTTGCAAGGGAGGAGCACGAGATCTCAACACCCCCATCTCGTGAAGTCATGAATCATGAAGAGCGCTATTGCTTAGCTCTAGTCGTGGTCATATTAAGAAGGGATCTGAAGGAAGGAGCCTTTCCCTTAATCCCCTTTTGGGATTTTGGCATTTTGGCATTTGCCAAGAGCTATGGAAATACATCAGGACTCTCCAACTCCTAAAATCCAAAGTCCTTTATGGCTTAAACAAAGGGTTTAATTAACCCTTATCATGGTTTTAGTGAATATCCTGCGCGGATCTCGGCCCGAGGGCAGGGGGTCTGTGCCAATTTTCAATCCATCATACCGGACTTCTGAGGAACCATTTCAATAAACTTCCTCTATCATAGGAATTTTTCACCATGCTTTTGTTGTACATGAGAGGCTCTACACCAAGTTTGCTTGAATCCATACAAGGTCTTCTTCCATCTGCATACAAGGGTCTCTTTTTGGTATACCTCAAAACCTTGAGGTTGCTCTACATATGCTTCTTCTTCAATTACTTTGTTTGAGAAGAACAGTATTTACATTCATCTGATGTAAACTCCAACCCATGGATACTGCAGGAGATATAATGGCTCAGGTAGAGGTATGTCTGGTTACTGGAACAAGTTGTCATCATAGTCTTCTCCCTCCTTCTAGGATAACCCTCTAGCCCTAAGTCTTTCCTTGTATCTATCAATGCTTCACAATTTCTCACATACATTATTCTTCATCACAACTTCATTCCATTCCTTCTGCTTGGCTGCTTCTAGTGGGTTCAAACTGGTTCAATTGGCTGTTCTATTTTTTCTTTCTTTCTTGGAATATTCATGTTATTCCTCATGTTTTTCTTCGATGTTGGAGTCCGTGGAATGTTTTATACATTACATGCCCTTCTTTCATGAAGGCTCCAACTTTTTCCTTCTAGGATAGGAATATAAATGTAGATGGACAACCAAGGATATTCAAGGCTTCTTTTCAAAGAAGACTTCTTCTAGATTCAAACTGCACATGTGTTGCTTATCATGGATGTTACTTCCAATGAAGAACATTGATAGATACTTCATAGTATTTACATATTCTTCTTCAATGGATCATATCATTGGGGATTATCTCCCTCCTAATATCATCTTCAATCCTGAATGAGAAATATGCATTCTCTTCTTTTGGATTTTTGTGATCAAATCCCTCCATCTGAGAGATTCCATGCTTTTGTCTATTGAATATTTATTTTCTTTTTTCAAAGTGTCACAAGATTATTTTGGTTTCCTTTTGATTCCTGACATCCTTTGAGTCTGACTCATCTAATTATCTTTAAGTTTGTTTCTATCTATTCTGATTGCTACCCATGTGGAAGTTATGTCATCCTTATAAAATTCTTCTAAGAGAGCTTACGTAAGGATTTTTCATCACAAGGGTACCTTCCCAAAACAAGAACAACAAGAGAAAATAAGAAATATCTATCTAGAGGAGATGTTAGTTTATCTTGCAAACAAGTACAATAAGGATCTATATCAATAGTATTTGTATGCATTCAAGTATTCATTGCACCTAGAAATAATATAATCTTTCAAAGATTGCTTTCACAATTTGTAATGTAGAAACTATCACCCTTGATATATATAAATTTTAATTATTTAATCAAACCTGGAACCTAAAGCCTCTCTTTCTATGTAGGGTGTGTTGGTTCATCTGAATGCATTGTATCTAATATTAAAGATTGGACAAATCTCTAGTACTTTCCCTACACACACACTCATGTTTCTCTAGATGATATAACATATACAAGTGAATACCTTTGAAACCTTGTAGCATCATTCATCTTGTCTTCCAATCTAAAACTAGATACAATCTTGACAAGAAGAGATTAGAAACTCAATCAGAAGATTCAATGATTAGAACAAGGTAGAAACTCTAAAATTTCAATTTTTACCACAAAATCAATTTGAACAGAAGTCAACCTTTAACTTTGACTTTGACCAGTCAACCTTTGACTTTGACCAAAAAATAAAACCTGACATTTTTTTCTAGTTGAGGGTACCAAGAGGTGCGTTAGGCTAGAGTGCATTAAGATGTCAAGGAATTAGGTCAAAATATTCATCATAAGTGACCAAACACATGGGTTAGGGTTGGTTGTAGTTGCATAATCAGAAAACCTAGTTGTAGTTGTAACTAGTGCCACAACGAGCTTAACAAATAACTTCCCAATATATATTCTAGTGGTTAGACTGCCTGAAGATAGTGTGGGCCCATAACTTGTTAGAATAAAAGAGATGTGCTCATTTTCCCATAGACAATATAGCAATATTGTCACCCAACCATAGGCACGAAGCCACCCCCAAGCACCTTTAACTTTGACAGACAAAATAATTCTAGAAGAAAACCTTAAAACCAATAGCCAACCAAGATAATATATCTCTCTCCAAGGCTAGTGTACCAAGAAAATAATCCAAACCATAACCATTAAGGAAGAGATTCCAAACCATAACCAAAAAACAAAATCTTAGTTGGAGTAGTTGCAGCTGCACTCCCTCTCCAAAACTTGTGCACCACTAGTATGTGTGAGTTGTGAGAGTGTGAATGACAAATGAGCTCTACCGCCCTCTTATTTATAGTGCTCTTTGTCATATTTCTAGGCTGACTTCTACTTTTATAGGTTACCACTTAAATATTAATTCTTGTATTGAGACACCATGTCTTCTAGGGTTTCTACACGTTTGTTTAGGGTTTCTCTTGCTTCCTGGAATATTCTAGTCTCGTCAAAGGTTACACATATAGGTTAATACCTCCTGCAATTACCATAATATCAACATGAGGCTTGTTGAATTTATCTACCTTGAGTTGTTGAATGACACATAAAGGTAGTAGTTGAGTAAGGTTTGATTAACAACAATAGTGCATATTAATAAATGGGATTTGTAAGGATATGGAGGTGTGGTAGAACACAATTGGTAGCATCGACATAGGAGCTCATTAGTATATGTGTTTTGATTCCCATCATGGATGGCTTGTGATTAATATAACAAGGCTATCCTAAGATTATATATGTGTAGTCTAGTGGAATTGCATCACAATCTATTTTGTTAATGCATTGTTCAATGGAAATGGTAATTTGGTGGCATTGTGTGATGAGGATAGAGGTGCCCTAAATGTTGACCCATCCTATATGGTAGGATTGAGGATGGGTTATAAAAAGAATATGAAGTTCATAAACTAGCTCATGTGATGTGATATTTCATTCACCACCATCGTCAATAATCAACTGGGATAGGTATTGTTTGATTTGGAAATTGTGATGTTAGAGAGAGGAATTAGTGGTTGGGGAAGAGGTGGTCATTGAGGAAATAATTTTATAACGGTTGGAGGGGTTGTCTAAATCAAGGAGATCTAGTTTTGGTGATGATGGTTTGGATATGGTTGTAGAAAGTAAACATAAATTCATGGATATATTTCAAGGAATGCAAATCCATGATATCATTTGTGAAGGTATGGTGAAAAATACGAAATTTAGGGTTATGTGGGGTGATGAAAAAGGGTTGAGCGAAAGGAAAAAACCAATAGGTTTAGTAGATTGTTAGAAAGGGTGTTTGTAGAAATTCCATTTTTCCACAAAAATAACACACTTAAAATCCTCATTAAGAGTGATGTTGGTAAATAAGAGAACAACATGTCATATAGAAGGTAGTAAACCACAATTAAGTTTGATAGAACCGCAATTATGTTGGCCTGGGTCTGATTGTGTAATCTCTCACTAATATTTTGGCATGACCAAAACTTAATTAAAATTAAAATCTCCCTTGGTTAGTACATTGATAGGGTGGATCCAAAGATGAAATAATACTCATGTGTTCACATCTATATGGAATTCGACTTAGAGAAGGGGATCTCTAAAGTGATCCAACTCAACTTGGAAGTATCGATATACATACAAGTTCTTATTTATAAGAAATTTCAATCAAATTGCAATGATCCATGCCATGATTATGGAAATTGCACTAAGGATCGCAAAAAGCACCAATCAACTCAAAATCCTCCAATGCATAATACTTTATTAAAATATTGTTGAAGCATGCATAGTACTATGTAATGCATAGGCATTTCAGTCCTCGTGTATTCATGAAAATATTCTATTTGAAATATTTTGTTATTCACAAAATAAGCTAAATCCATATAAGGTGTCCCTTGTAGTAGGTTGTCAAATATTTTTCAGTTACATACTATTTTGGAATTTCAATGCACCTCTTTTATGTATAATGAAGGTTGTATATGGATGAAGATAGTGTCGAACTCTTAATGTGTTGTTATGGTGGGATGAATTGATTTGTTTGAATACACAGATAGCTCAAATTTTAATGATATCTCATGATTTGAAGATAGGTATAGGTTTGAGTTTGTTTAGCATCAACTTTTCCTTCAACATGTTTATAGTATTGTAGGCTTGACTTTGAGTTCCCGCAACCAAGTTTTATGAATGGAGATTTTTGTAATGAAATGAAAGATGGATTATTTCGAACTCATAGTTTTTTTAATTGTTTCATGAAAGGGAAAGAGATGAAATGATTAATGTTGAAGGAAATAGGCTGAAATTGGACATGTAAATTGTCTTCTTGCATGTCTCTTTCCCTCATACTACCATCATATTTCTTTCCTCATGTTCTATCATTTGATCCTAAGCTAATTTTGACTTTTGGCCCTATTTGCACTAACTTATTAGATGATAATGGATTTTATTGGTGTACTAAAAAATATTGTCATTGTTGTGTAACAGAATCTAGAGGAGGCCATGAAAATAGGGCGTGGACAAAATAGAACTACTAAATCGTTGAGAGGAAAGTGGTTGGAAGAGGATATGACAACATAATATACAGATACACTAAAGGTAAGAAGACAAATCAACCTCATCCAAAGGAGGAAGGTCTTTATGAATTCACAAATGCTACAACATAAAGGAGATAAATTCATTTTTTTCCATGAGGCCTTTGAGGTCAAACTTATTGGTTGAAAATGCACAAGAATGGTGATTAAATGCGATTCTATGATCAAGGGAAAATTTTGAAAATTAGGATGGCCATGTGGGATAGGGATGTTAAATACTTTTCTTGTTGAAATTTTGGCTCAATGTATATACCTAGGGTCGTAAAATTATTTTTTTTCAACTCCAAAACATGATATCAATATGTCAAATATATGACTAAGGTGAGTTTTTCTGTTGGATAACATATTCGATGAAATGTTATAATTGGTGTACTAAACATTATTGACTATGTTGTATATTACATGATCCAAATGAGACCATGGCAACAGATTGTCTCATATCAAATGAGGACACAACGGATGACGCGGGACATCAGGTACTCAAATTTTCACTTAACTTAGGAAAAATTGATCTGATGGAATTTTGTGATATGTCCCTCTTTTTTCACAATATTATTAAAATTTATAGTGTATTATCCAATATTGACATAAATTAATGCATGTTGTTGATTATTTTATATGGAGATTGGAGCAAATGTAGAGCTTGAGCATTCAACTAGCAAAAGAAAAAGATATGTACGTGGATGTGGACCTAAAACTGTTAAATCACATAGAGAAAACTAGGTGGAATAGGAGATGACAATGGATCATGCAGACACAACAAATGATTGCATTGAACAAGAGATTGGTCAGGATTATAGTACATGGGATGAATACTTTGAGAAATTGTTGTTTGTGGATGTTTTGTATGTCATAGAAAGAAAAAATTCAAAAGAGTGATTGTACAAAGACATTACATAGATGATGAACTTCCAGTAGGTAGTATGCCTCCTACAATCGATTCAAATCCAATAGGAATTGTGGTAAGGAATTTTCCAATTTGATATAAATAATATGTATATTTCTTTTAAACATTGTTTTATATTATTCAAATAATTAATCTTTTTCTTAATGAATACTTGCAAGATAAATTTCTTGGTTTAAAGTTTCTTGGAGCATTGACTTCTATCCTAGAGGGTGATGATAATTTATTATATGATACATCTAAAAAAAATATGTGCACATATACCAACTCCAAAGATGAGGATTTGATGAAAACAAGTAACAGAACAAGAACCGCTTTAAAGACGCATAATTTTATTAAAGACAAGGGGAAGGTGGACTACATACCCTATGAGAATGAATGTGATGGAGATGATGAATTTCCCCTGAGTTTGAGATCATTTTACAAAGAGACATTTGATCTTCGACAATATTGTGCTTGGCTCAGTGATAAAAAACTACCTAGAGTGTATGAGGTGTTTCAATTTTGGGGATACAGCTACATGATACGACCCTCCAAAATTCATGGAGAAAATATAGGCCTCTTTATTGTCCAAAATGTCCATGTGGTATCTAAACATAGAAACAATTCACAAAAAACCACTAGGAGATTAATTCCATATTATGTTCTATCATATTACAATGGTGAATGGAGAAGGCTAGTAGAATATAAGCCTAACATGTCAACATATGGTCTAAATCCGAATATGTATACACATCGTCTCCAATTGGAAAGTGGAAAATAAATGAATAGAGGTCATCTTATGTATATAGATGGACGTGCATACACACACAAAAATATTGCAGGTTTTATAAATAGTAGTAAGGGAAGGGACCCTATTGTAAGATTGAATTGTCATTTTGTTGAAGTTATAAATGATAAAGATGGAGATATGGAAATAGAGGTTGATAGATTGATAATGGTTGAGGCTATTATGGACCATACCATTGGGGATGAGTTATTGATTAATTACCCCTTCTTAAAATGCACTCCCACATGAAAGAAAAGGAAAGAACAAGGTCTCCCTAAGGATGTTCTTAAGGGCAGAAAAGCAAAGAATCATTCAATGAGTGTGGATTGACATTTTTTAAACAATGTTGTCAAAATTATGTTTTGTTTTAAATTATTGTATAAAAAAGTAGTCTATAAAATAATGTTTTGTTATTCAATTGATGTATATATGTTCATACATTCTATATTTTTATTGGTTTAGACATATTTTATTATATTTATTTGAAATTTATACAATTACGATTTATCTAATTGTTTCCAAACATAAAATAATGTTTGTGTTTGTTTATAGGTAGAATATATTTATGATACACCTATTAATACTCACAATCAAACTAGGTTATTAAGATTTGGACAGGATGATCAAACCATCCTTTAAACCATACCAGGGTGAAAAGAGAAACATTGAAGAGAATACTACCAACTGATAAATTTGAAGAGAGGATAAGATTAGCATACATTGATGACATGCCACATAGATTTAATGACGATAATGATAATGAAAATGTAGTGCATGAAGAAGGATTGAATGAAATTCTTATAGGTTTCTTTGGGGATGGAAACAATGATGACGATAATGATCATATAATTGATAGTAACGATGATAGTAGGGGTAATTACCAACAACGTAATCTTGATGATAACAACCTAAAATACTCAATCAAACAAGCTGTGAAGATACTCGTGTACAGATTGGGTGCAAATATAACCTTAAAACTTGCATGCACATTGATGTTATTAGAAATCAAGTCACTATTTGGTTGGTTAGAAAAATGATTCACTACCCTATTGAAGTGAGTTGAAATGTATTTTTTACTTTGCATTGTCAATTGGTGTACGTAATTCGTAAACATTCATCAAATTTGTTTATATTTATTTAAGGGGATTTTAAAACCATATATTGTATATAAATAGTCATAGTATAGATTGACATATCAAGCATGTTCATCATAAGTCAAACATTCAATTGATTTAATCTTTGGAAATCTTACACGACACTAAAAACTAAAATATTCCCTGAAGAGAATGTGTTTCCATCAACTTGCAGAGAAGCATGCCACTTGTTGGTTGTGTTGGGGATTGAATATAAGAAAATTCATTCATGTAAAATTATTGCATTTTATACAAAGATGAATATCAAAACAAGGTAGAATGCCTTGTATGCAAAGAGAAGAGATATTGTACATATGTACAAGGTCCTACAGTTTCAAAGAAGGTTTTACGTCACATGCCAATTATACCTAAACTTGAATGAATGTTTCGTTGAAATTAACTTGCACAATTGATGGATTGGCATGCAAAGAATAGGAATAAATATGGATTAATCATGTGAATTATGGCCAAATCTAAAGCAATGAAACACATAGAGGAAAAATGGACAAGTAAATTCATAGATGAACCACGTAGTATTAGGTTTGGTCTTGCAAGTCTTGCAATTGATTTAGTGTGCCCATTCTCTTTCCTGAGCTCAAATTGTAGTGTTTGGCCAATCGGATTGATAGTATACAATATTCCTCCATGGATGAGTGTTAGAAAGGATCACTTTATGCTCACTCTCATTGTTCCAGGAAAACATCAAGTTAAAAACATGGATGTTTATATTGTGCCTTGTATTGATGAGATGCAATTGTTATGGAAAGGCATAAGAATGTATGAAATATCACGTCCTCCATCAAATAGGTCTGTCATGTTGTATGGTGTGCTATGTTGGACTATTCATGATTTCTCAGGACTTGGTGTTTGTTCTGGTAAGATAAAATATTTACGTATTCACACTCATAATTTGTTTTCATCATAACTTTCATACTTACTTTTATACTATTATTTTGATGTTATTAACATTACTGATTGAATTGTAGGGCTTCAAAAAAGGGGGATATTTGCATGTACAAGATGTGAAAATCAATTTCAAGGGCGATATTCTAAATATATACATAAATGTACTTATGCAAACAACAGGGTTTTTCTACCACTAGATCATAAGTTTAGAAATTGTCTAAGGAATCAATTTGATAGAAAATTTGAAAATAGAGGCCCTCCCATGATTATGGGTCCAGGTGATTGGATTAAGAAGTATGAATATGTTGAATTGAAAGCTTGGGAGGATTTTTTTGACTAGGGTGATTCAATTGAAGAACCAAAACAAGTTGTAGTTAATATGCCAGAAGGAATGAAAAGGATATACATATTTTGTGAGCTCCCTTACTAGAAGAATCTATTAATATCTCACCTATTATATCCTATGCACATCTTCAAAAATTTCCCAGATTCTATATTTTGACATATATCAAGAAAAGAGAAGGACACCTTGTCTTCGAGGAGAGATATTGCTCTTTCGTGTACAAAAATTGATAGAAGACATTTGTGGCCAAACAGGGAAAACAAAACATATGCAGAAGCTCCATGGATTTTGAAAAAAAAGATCTAGACCAACTAAAAAATGGCATCCATTCAATAAGTACACCTATCGGCTATGGATCATCATTTGATAAATCTTTTACAATTGATGGACATATCATAGGATTTAAAACACAATATTTTTAGAAATTTATGAAGGTGTTATATATCATCATTTAGGTTTTACTGGTAACATTGATTAAGTACTAAATGTATTTTGATATTATATCATGTGAGAAAAATTACTAATGACCTTTGATAAATGTGTTTGATGGTATATCATTCCATTGGCAATTAGGAGGGATTCATGTCTCACCGTTGACTTAAGGAATTCCATAAGTCGATTGTCAGCATTTACAAGGTATGTGGTATGAAATGTTCATGTGTGAGAGACATAGAGATATTATATTGCATTTTAATTTTCACTAAAGGTTTATACTAATTTACTATTCTTATATTAGGTGGGTGACCTCCAAGGAGATCCATGAATGTGGAGTACCAAAATGGAAGAAGGAAATTGCAGAAATTGTATGTGTATTTGAGAAGGAGATCTCTACAAGTTTCATGGACCTACAAGTCCATTTATTTATACACCCAGTCATTGACATTGAATTTGCAGGTGTCATATCAATGACGTTTATGTTTTCTTCGAGAGGTATATGAAAACTCTAAAAATATATGTCCAACAAAAGGCACATCCAAAGGATTGTATGACTAAGGGTATGTATTGAATGCAGAATTTTTCTTCCTATGTGAATTCCTTGGTAAGGATTTCGAATATGGACCACACTTATGGGATGAAGAACAAGCATCAGATATTATTGATGGAGAAAAATCACAATCTAATTATGTTCTAGTAGAAATTAGTAAGTAAATTCATGATCATTGAGGTTGTTTTTCTTGCAATCATTAATTTTCTATGTAATTTATTTGTCAAATTAACAACATAACATTTGGACTTTGAAATAAACATGTTGACATGTAATAGGTGTAGATGAAAGTGTTATACTCGACAAGTTCATCATGTACCACATGGACTTTATGAACAAATGGATTGATTTGTATGATAAAAAGAGAGAAGAAGTGTTAGAAGCAAGGAGACAATTTAAAATATCCAAATCAAGGAATACTCCACTTCCCACTGATTTTCTTGGGGAATGGGGCAAAGATTGCACACTAGAATGGGTTACTAAACAAATTCAAAATCAAATAGAAGATGCAGGTATATATTCAAACATAATAGAAGAGAAATCAAGATGTGTAGAGGATTTGAAAGAAAGGTACAATTGGAATTTTACAAAATGTTGTTTCCATACAGTTTTGACACTATTAACTATTTTAATATTCGTCATTATATTTGTTTTCAATGAAATAAATGGTATTTCACAAGAGAGGAAATATTCTGCAATGTGGGCATATGAACGAAAATATCATGTAGAAAGTGTAGATGTAAAGAGGTGATCCTTTGATTGTGGCATCATGGTTGATTTAAAGCAATACAGTTGAGAAAGCTCAAAAGATAATAATATTATTGAAGGGAATCTACAATATGTTGGGAAAATCCAAGAAATTATTGAGTTGGATTACCATTCTTTTAAATGTTGTACTTTTCAGAGTAGATGGTATGAAGCAATTGAGATGACACAAAGACATGATGCCGATAGTGGATTTTTTTCTATAGATTCCTCGAGGCTCCTACTAGAGGATAAGGAGCCTTATGTTCTTCCAATTCATTGTGAGCAAGTATTTATTTAACTCAAATAAGAAGCAATAGTGATCATTAATATATTAATTTATATTTTATTTTGATAATATGTATGTGTTTATTAATCAATAAAAAGTTTATAACATACTTCTAATATATGTATGTCGTTCATGTGTAGGTATTTCTCTATGAAGATATTTTGGACCTGAAATGGATATTTGTCATACATTATGATACAATATTAAGGCATGTATTTGACAATGCATTAGTGGATACTGAGAAAAACAATGATGGCCAACAAAATGAGAGAGGGGGATTAGAGAACATCAAAGAAATTGACATCCATGATGATGTTGAATATGGATATGTTCATGCATAAGAAGAAAGAAATCCAGAGTTAGATGATGTTATGGAAGACAACAATATGGATGGTATAGAAAATTATGATCCAAATACATTTGGTAACTATATAGATGGTCTACAGTCAAATTTCAATGATGATGAAGATGATGCAGGTCAAGATGAGGATGATGATAATATTAAATACTTTAAAGAACATATGAACATTGACAATGATACACTGGATGACATTGTTGCATACAATAATGTTAATGGCCAATACCTCTAAATTTTGAGAATTATTTGTAATCCATGTTTTAAAAATGTTGCTTCTTATGGCCCAAACTTTGAAACGCTTCAATATTGTTTGTGTCAATACAAATTACCTATTGTAATATCATTAAAGTGTTCAATCTTTGTTATGAATTGTTGGAAAAAAAATAGGATTATTTGGATAATATTTAGTATGGTTAGTGGCCATTTATTGGTTGATAATGGTTTAAAAGTGTTGTCGGGTTATATGTTAGACTCAGACTGAACTAGGATGAAGAACCTATTCAATAACAATACATTAAATATGAAATTGTTAAAAAATATAATTACATATATCGTATATGTAAAACAATGTAAATCCAAACCATTAGGCTAAATGTATCCAAATTTTGTTCATTAATTCATATTTTAAAACAAATTGAAATATTTCACTAAGCCTAATCATAAGACCTTAACCTTTATACCATATAACCCCTAACCCATTGAAACATGGAATATATCAAAGATTAAGTGGGGACATCAAACATCCTTGAGTCTTGAAGCCCTCCCATACCATCAAGGCATGTGTCTAGTATAACCATGTAAAATTTTGACACATACAGGCATAGTTTGGAGAAATTTCAATGTTGGCCTCATTCACTGCTAACCATGTAGGGTCAATGGATGTCATTAAGCCCTTCACCCGATATAAACCCTAACCCATTAACCATTAAACCAATTACATGTTTGACCCTATAAAATTCTTTTGGGATGTCTCAACTTAATAGAATCATGGTTTAATCATCTAAAATAATGCCACAAGAAAAAGACAAATACATGGAAACTGGCATCTTCATCAGGTTTCGTTGTAAAGATGGGTATGTCGGGTTTGATCTTTGTTGGCATGGATGGAAAAATTGGGTCATGATGAATATTATGATGATGGCGATGAAAATGAAAACCATGATGATGGTGATGATGAAGAGAATGATGTCCCTGAGTCTTAAAACCCTCCCATACTATCAAGGCATGCACCTAGTCTAAACATGTAAAATTTCAATGCATACAATCACATTTTGAAGAAATTTCAAAATTGGCCCCATTCACACCTCATTATGTGGGGTTGATTGATGACATAGATGATGGGCATGTTGGAAGTTCCAAGACATTTCAAGAGAGTTCTGACAAAGATTATATATAAGGGAATGACAAATGATGACAATGAGATCAGTGTGCATGATGAACATTGATTAAAATGTTGATGACATCGAATATTATTTGGGGAAGAAGTACATACTTGAGTCTTGAAACCATACCATATCATTAAGACATGTGTCTAGTCTAACCATGTCAAATTTTAATGCATACAGTCACATTTCGAAGAAATTTCAATATTGGCCCCATTCACTACTCACTATGCAGAGTCGATGGATGGCATTGGTGAATGGAATGTTGGAAGTTCCAATACATTTCAAGAGAGTTCTGACAAAGATTATATAGAAGGGAATGGCATATGTTGACAATGATATCGATGTGCATGATGAACATTGATGCAAACATGGATGACCTCGAAGTTTATGTGGGGACATTAGACATACTTGAGTCTTGAAACCCTCCCATACCGTAAATGCATGTGTCTAGTCTAACCATGTCAAATTTCGACGCATATAGGCACAAATTGAAGAAATTTCAATGTTATCCCCAATCACTACTCATTGTGCGAGGTCGGTGGAGGACATTTGTGATAGGTGTATTGGAAGTTCCATGAGATTTCAAGAGTGTTCTGACAAAGATTCTACAAATGGAAATAATGAATGATGACAATGATACATCCATGATTAACATTGATGAAAATGTACTTGACGATATCAAATATTATGTGGGGACATCAAACATTTTTTACTCTTGAAACCCTCCCATACCTTCAAGGCATGTGTCTAGTCTAACCACATCAAGTTTCGACGCATACAAGCATAGTTTGAAGAAATTTCAACATTGGCCCCATTCATTGATCACTATGCGGGGTTGGTGGATGACATTTGTGATGGGTGTATTGGAAGTTCCATGACATTTCAAGAGATTTTTGACAAAGATTATATAGAAGGGAATGATAAATGATGACAATGAGATTGACGTGCATGATGAACATTAATGAAAATATGGACAATATAGAAGATTATGTGGGGACATCAGACATACTTGAGTCTTGAAACCCTCCCATATCGTCAAGGCATCTGTCTAGTCTAACCATGTCAAATTTCAACACATATAGGCACAATTTGAAGAAATTTAAACGTCGGCCCCATTCACTACTCACTGTGTGGGGTCGATGGAAGACATTTGTGATGGGTGTATTGGAAGTTCCATGACATTTCAAGAAAGTTTTGATAAAGATTCTATAGAAGGGAATGACTAATGATGACAATGAAATCAATGTGCATGATGAACATTGATGCAAACATGGATTATATCGAAGGTTATGTGGGTACATCATACATACTTGAGTCTTGAAACCCTCACATGTCATCAAGGCATGTGTCTTTTCTAACCATCATTTCAACTTTTGACACATACAGGCACAAATTGAAGAAATTTTAACGTTGGCCCCATTCACTGCTCACTATGTTGGGTCAGTGGAAGACATTTGTAATGGGTGTATTCGAAGTTCCATGGAATTTCAAGAGAGTTCTGAAAAAGATTCTACAAATGGAAATGACGAATCTTGAAAATGATACATCCATGATGAACGTTGATGCAAACATACTAGACGATCTCAAAGATTGTGTGGGGACATCAGACATCCTTGAGTATTGAAACTATCCCATACTGTTAAGGCATGTGTCTAGTCTAACCATATCAAATTTTGATGCATACAAGCACATTTTGAAGAAATTTCAACATTGGCCCCATTCACTACTCACTATGTGGGGTTGGTGGATGACATTTGTGATGGGTGTATTGGAAGTTCCATGACATTTAAAGAGAGTTCCGACAAATATTCTACAAATGGCAATGACAAATGATGACAACGATATGTCCATGATGAATGTTTATGAAAGAATGGACAATCTCAAAGATTGTGTGGGGACATCAGACATCCTTGAGTCTTGAAACCCTCCCATAACGTCAAGGCATGTGTCTATTCTAACTACATCAAATTTTGACCCATACATGCATAATTTGAAGAAATTTTGATGTTTTCCCCATTCATTGCTCACTGTGTGGGTTTGGTGGATGACATTTGTGATGGGTGTATTTGAAGTTCCATGACATTTCAAGAGAGTTCCAACAAAGATTCTATAGATGGAAATGATGAATGATGGCAATGATACATGCATGATGAATGTTGATGCAAACATGGACCGTCTCAAAGATTATCTGGGGACATCAGACATCCTTGAGTCTTGAAACCTTCCCATACCATCAAGGCATGTGTCTAGTCTAACCATGTCAAATTTTGAGGCATACAAGAACAGTTTGAAGAAATTTCAATGTTGGCCTCATTCACTACTCATTGTGAGGGGTCAATGTAGGAATACATTTGTGATGGCCATATTTGAAGTTCCATGACATTTCAACAGATTTTTGAAAAAGATTCTATAGATGACAATGGTGAATGATGAAAATGAGACGTGCATGATGAACGTTGATGAAAATGTGGACAATCTCAAAGATTATGTGGGGACATCAGACATCCTTGAGTCTTGAAACCCTTACATACCATCAAGGCATGTGTCTAGTCTAACCATGTCAAATTTTGATGCATACAAGCACATATTGAAAAAATTTCAAAGTTGTCCCCATTCACTGCTCACTTTGCGGGGTCAATGGAAGACATTTGTGATGGGTGTATTGAAAGTTCCATGAAATTTCAAGAGAGTTTTGACAAATATTCTACATAAGGGAATGATGAATGATGAAAATGAGACGTGCCTGATGAACGTTGATGAAAAAATGGATGATATCAAAGATTATGTGGGGACATCAGACATCCTTGAGTCTTGAAACCCTCCCATACCATCAAGGCATGTGTTTAGTCTAACCATGTCAAATGTTGACGTATACATGCATATATTGAAGAAATTTCAACGTTGGCCCCATTCACTGCTCACTATGCAGGGTCAATGGATGACATTTGTGATGGGTGTATTGGAAGTTCCATGACATTTCAAGAGAGTTCCAACAAAGATTCTATATATGGAAATGACAAATGATGACAATGATACGTCCATTATGAACGTCGATGCAAACATGGAAGATCTCAAATATTATGTGGGGACACCAGACATCATTGAGTCTTGAAACCCTCGCATACCATCAAGGCATGTGTCTGGTCTAACCATGTCAAATTTCTATGCATATAGGCACATGTTGAAGAAATTTAAACATTGGCCCCATTCATTGCTCACTATGCAGGGTCAGTGGAAGATATTTGTGATGGGTGTATTGGAAGTTCCATGACATTTCAAGAGAGTTTGACAAAGATTCTACATATGGAAATGACGAATAATAACAATGAGATGTTGATGATCTAAAATATTATGTGTGGGGTTGATGGATGTCATTAATCCCTTGATTAGATATAATCCCTAAGCAATTAACCATTAAAATACCTAACCCCTAAGCCCCAAACCCCTTATCCCTTGACCCTTAATCCCTTAAACTATAACCCCTAATCCCTTAACCCTTAATCCCTACACCCTAAATCCCATAATACCCAAATCCCCTATCTACTTAATCCCCAACAACTCATCAAATGAACTATTTAGGCACAATGGGCGTTAAATTGGAAGCCAAATAGGAAGCCAAACTAGAAGTTAAAAAGGACGTTAAGTTGGATGCTAATCAGGAAGTTAAGTTGGATGCTAATTAGGAAGCTAAAGTACAAACTACACTTAGTGCTAACTTGGGTGCTAAATTGGGCACTAAAGTAGGCACTAAAGCAGACGCTAAGTTAGGCGTTAAGTTAGGCGCTAATTTAAGCGTTAAATTAGGCGCTAATAGCACCCAATTTAGCGTTGACTTGTGTTTCTCAGTGAAAATAGCGCCATCTCGGTAAAAAACACCAACTTTTACAAAAAAGTGGAGAAAAATACATTAAAACAGACAGTGGAAGAAAAAAAGGGAGTTGAAAAGGAAGCTAATCACATGATTTTTTTGTAGTGTACAAAAACTAACAATTCAGACGTTTGAGTAAAAATGCTCTACCTAGTCTTATGTGGATTTACCAATGCATTAGGGACATGGAAAACCAATTCAAGCTTGTGAGTTATTTTCACATTCTAAGAAGGCAAAACAAGAAGGAAGATACATTGGCTAAAGCAACAAAGCAATTAGCACAAGGTAAAATTTGTGTTAATAAGTAGTATTCTCAAACTTATCTCCATTAGGTTGATTATATAATCTATTAAAAATGGTTGGATCTCATGATGCCAACTCGGGGCATTAATTTTTGAATCAACAGATATGGGAGGGGGTTTGACTCCACCTCCCATCTATAACAGGTCTTATCACATCATCAATGCTCTTAATATGCTCAGTTTTTTCCTTGTAGTGGCGTCACAAGGCCCTTTGTTAACACACCATATTTTATATCTTCCTCACATGCAAGTATTTACCTCAACATTATGTGAAATGATTGTCTCATGTGGTATTTTCCCACTGTAGCAGGCTTGACTCTTTGTATTCATCCCCCTCGACCTCCCAGGTGTCTCCATCCACATGGGAGCCACAACACATCTTATGATCTTCGTAATGAATTCAAAATGGGGGGAATCATATCAGTTTATGGCTACTTCTACTCATCCAAAGACATTCTCATCAGCCTCAATTGCATCACTTTATGAATACATGGATAAGGATTTTAGCAATAGGGAGAAACATCATTCTTTAACATTCAGATATGGAGTCTCTGTGTGTCTCCAATGTCAATCTCGTTCACCAGTTGGGGGAACCGGAAATCAAGTGAGTTGAGGAATTAGCCATTTCTCTAAGAACAATGAACCTTCATACATCCCAGATTTAGTCTCTTCGTCGGCATGCTCAACATCATCCTCAAGGGATCTTAGTTCAATAGAATTCAGTGCCATCAATGGGGTCATTCACCTCTTGTGAAGTTCAGCAACCAAATATGTAGTAGCCTGTGTTGGACACCTAGGAACCGACTTCGGTTGAGGTCAAAACAGATTTCAAACTCTCCTAAATTAGACTAATGCAGTGTAAAGTCACATTTTTCTACCCTCCTTTATTTCCATCTATACTTGACAGGATTGCACTGCTTTTTTTATGTACTTAAGCGAACTTAATATTCATCTATGTAGATGTAAGACTGAAGCTTTGGTTCATGTCTTTGGCCATTTTGAAATTTTGTACTATTTGGTTGTTTTTGCTTATGCACAATCCAACTTTTAATAAACTTCTTACCCATTTCTGCCGAAAAAAATAAATTAATAAAGTTAAATAAAACTAGTGGATCACAATGATAATACAAAATTATGAAAAAAACATGCCATAATAATAATAAAAAAAATGTGAAAAACATTTTGGCACTAATTTTGCAACTAATAACCACATACCTACAAGTTTCGTAATAGCAAACAAGCATTAAAAGAACTAAACTAATATCCAAATATGATTTATTGACTGAAGGATAAATAAAAACATATGCTAAGTTTCTTACTCTCTTGGTTCTATTATGCACCTTCAATTCATACAAAGATGGAGAAGGGGTTTACACATGAAGATGAAAGACATAATATATGATCTTAATAACTTCCAAACCTATATTACAAAATTCCCAATGGAGGTGGACAATAAATGCTCCACCAACTCCACTTACAATCAAATCCATTTTGACATTATAACCACATATTTGTCCATTAATACAAAATAATCCATAAACCCACTAACTCATAAATGACCATAACTATGAAAAAAACAATCAAAGTTGCATCCATACACAATTATGGCCCAAGATGACACCACCATTATTCATTGACTCATCCTCAAGGCAACCAAGGAAGACAAGTGCAAACTAGAATCCAAACCACAACTACCGCAATAGTCCACACTTGAAGAATTTGTTCCTCTCTC
The DNA here is from genome assembly GCA_900067695.1 of Picea abies. Classification (NCBI taxonomy): domain Eukaryota; kingdom Viridiplantae; phylum Streptophyta; class Pinopsida; order Pinales; family Pinaceae; genus Picea; species Picea abies. The sequence goes on from CBVK0101254444.1 coordinate 26,197, forward strand.
TTCTCATCTTCTCAACCTCTTACTTCAGGGCATCCTAGTGGTCACACATCAATCATCATCAATCATCAAACCACAACTAGGACAAGGTACATGAAGTGCGTGGTAGGAAGCATACCAAGAAAGATTACCTTGCCAAAAATATAGATATATGAAATTCATCTCAACACAAAGTATAAGTATACAATATTGTTGTTATCACTTGAGAAGCATAATTGGAAATTAAATACAATTGAACACACTAAACACATAGTGTCGCAAATCACCGATGTAAAATAGTCTAGAAATAGTTACCAATATCGACCACCAACCATTGAGATGCATATATAACCATGACCCTCAGTCTAGGCCTTTTGAAATATTGTCTCAATATGGTGCAACTATAACTAAGAAAATAAAATATGTTTATAACACCCAATCTTAGACTTATCCAACTCATAAACATTATAAAACTTAATGGAAAAATCTAGTTGGGATCCTACCACATAGGGTTGATATGCAACTCCTCCAAGACTCTATATCAACAATATCATTATCATGAAATCTCCCATAAATCGCTAGAGTGCATAAATAAGAAAATAAGTCAACAAGTCAAAGGAGAATAAATCTTCCACAACCTTCTATGAGCCATCAATAGTCAATCTACAATTATCAATCACAATTATGGCATATGAATATAGGTGTAGAGAGAAAAGATGAAGGTTGAAAGAAGAATAACTTTTGTGCAAGAAACCATTCCACAACTATCTACATGAAAAATGTGACACTGCCAAAAATCTCCATGGTCATTCTACAACTTTGTATGTAACTTGGCACATGTATTCCCACTCATCACCATTTTTTTTGCAACTACTCCATGTTATGCCAAACATCATCCACACTCTAGCAAGTCAGATTTAGTTTTCAAGTGAGCGTGCCAAAGGCCACTACCTATTAGGATTACATAGGGAAAGATCTACGCTATCAATGGGGTCAGGTTTTGGTGACCATTCGCAATGAAGTAGATATTAAATAACATGGTAAGTGGTTAGTATCAATTTTCTTGAACAAGAAATAAATGATAATGTTGTTGTCAAAACAACTAGGTGTATATTCACAACTAACAACCAATAAAAGCATTCCTTTAAACCTTTAAAACACAATTTTGTAAACATGAGATAGTGTCTCAATTCCAATGTTAACTTTGCAATAGAAAACTCATTAAATCAAGGTAGTTATGCATCTAATCATATCCACCAAAGGCTAGTGACCACAAAGCTTGACAAGTAATCATATCATATCCAATTCAAGCTTCACAGAGAACAATGACCAGTAATTAAATCTAAGGTATACATGGAGCATAATTCCATGTATCCCTCTGCTCATTCTCATATTTCTAGGATATCTACCCATGTCATCTTTAAATCTTGTTCTCAAAGATTAAATGACTAGGATATTAAGAAAAAAAAAATTGTGAATTACAGATCCTAGCAACATCTTCTCATTCATCATTCGTCACAAAATTCCAAAATATTTTAAAAAGTAAGGAAATAAGGGAATACAGATAACATTCATGCATTAATTTTCTTTCTCACATATTTATGCTCCTTAACCATGAAATTTCATCATTTGTACGTATAATGCAACAATAGAGCATAAAGAAAAATACAGTGAGCATATTATCTGTCATAAATGGTCATCCAAACAAATTGTTGGACAACTGAGAGGGGGGGTGAATCAGTTGTTACTGAGCTTAAATAATTATTCTTATTTTAAACTCTTTACATAACATTTAATGACATTCACAATAATGCAGTGAAGTAAGCAATAGAACATTCAACATCAGCCACACATATGAGATACACAGAGACAAATATTTCATGAGGAAACCCATACATGGTAAAAACCTCTTCTTCTTTATATGATAAGTAATCTTTACATTCTTTACATTATC
>CBVK0101254446.1:0-11136 GCA_900067695.1 Picea abies
GCCACTTGGAAGTCACCACTAACTTCCCCTCAGGTCTATGAACAATTTCCCAGACATCGTTCTTCATGATGGAATTGTACTCTTCCATCATGGCATNTGTCTACTAGTGGCCTCCTCAAAAGTGGAAGGCTCAGACTCCCGAATACTCTTTCTATTTCTCTAAAAAGCCTGAAATTCTCAGTTGATGGAGGAGGGTATGAAATAGTTGAAAAAGTTAAATCCATATTTAGGCAGCGCCCCATGTGAGCTCCCCATTTTCTAGAGAGAAGCATCCCCCAAGCATCCGACACATTAATTACAAGTTCATCCATTTTTAATGCAAAATTTGGGTGGAAAACTAGCTTGACTGGCAAATCTATGATAATTCCATGAGTTTCAATTTCCCTGGAATCCATGGCACACACATTGTGATAAGACCTTGTAACTTTAAGGCCCAATCATTGCATAATTCCCTTAGTAATAATATTGGATGAAGCATCGGAAGCATACATGCGATTATGTAACCACTGATCATTTATTTCTAAGGACACAAAGAAGGGAGGATTTTCTTCTTTGGTTCTATCTCTGCTAGTCAAAACCACTAGAGGATCTTCATGATGGTCCTTTACTTTCTCTTGATTTTTTACAACCACTTTATCATTTGGAACATTTATTGCTTGGAGAAGTTTTTCTTTTTGTGAGTGTATCTTCAAAAGATCTGACACTGGAACCAAAACTTATGCATTTGAAATTCAATTACCTAAATCAATAGTTAGATCAGTAATTGGAGTAGTTGGAGGAGCAGTTACCTTGGGAAAGTTAGCTTGAGATTTGTTTGTTCCATCCTTCCCTTTCTTTTGGTAGACTATTCCTTTATGCCTGGCCATTTCCAAAATCTACTCATTTGTGGGCTTATGTCCATATAGCTTTGTAACATTGTCAAACTCTTCAACCACCTCATTGGCTTGCTCACTTCTTTCTTGCATTTGAACCCAATAGTCCATTGATAAGGGGTGAGCTTCACTGAATTTGTTTATGTGATTAGAGTTTCTTGATTGTCCCACAAAGTTATTTGTTGGAGGAAGGCCTTGTTCATTTATTTGACTAAAGACTCAACAGGTAGACTCTTCATGAAAGTCTTCACATGCTCTACAAAAGGGTGGTATTTCTTCATTTACCACATTATTGAATTCCAACTGATTAGGTGGCCTTTGATCCTGAGGAGGACCTTTCTTTTGCTACCTATCATTGTTAGGTCTAGGTTGGAATCTATTATTCTAAGACCGAGACCTCTCCATAGCTATCAACCTATTTTGCAAAGCACTAAGCCGAGTAGCATGAGTTGCCTCCATTCTTTTTACCATTTCTGTAACGACCTTTAAAGAGTCGAAATTATGATCTTTATTATTGGGAGTTGCAACTTTCTCTTTAGACTCTGTCTGCCTAGAAGAACTACCCCTTGTGAAACCTGGAAGATTTGACTTTCTTGATGCTTGCATATTTTTGTCAATCTTTATCGCTACTTGTTGATTTGCTTTGAGGTTGGTGGGTTCCTTATCTTTTTGTTGATACCTCATTTCCCCACCAAATGCCTCAATATAGTAGATCAAGATGGCATTATTTGGAGGCTTGATGTCTGTATGCATGCTTGAAACTAATTCATTGAATTTTTTGTTAAATTCATCCATAGTTTCGTTCTCATTCTTCCTTATTGTGTCGAGGGCAGCTAATAGGTGACGATGATCTCTTTTCTCCCCCCATTTCTCAGTGAATGCATCTAGGAGATCTTTTAAGGTCTTGAAGTTGTTGTTTGGCATGTCTTCGTACCAGTTTGAAGCATCATCTTCTAAGGAAAGAACAAAAAGCTTTGTTTTTACATCTTTGTGGTCATATGCAACACACCATTTATTAATACACCTCACGAAAGACTTAATATGTGTTTTAGCATTTATTGCATTGTTTCCTTGAAAACTTGGTAATTTTTCGATTTCCTTTTCAGGAATAGCATGAGGATAATTATTAATTGCAGAAAAATCACAAGGATCATAAATTGCCATTTCTGAAATAAAACTATCACTAACAAAAAGCAAGTGGATATTAGAAATGGACTTGAATCCTAAATGGCTAAGGATTCTATGAGAAGATGCTTTGGCTAACCTCCTTCTATAAACCTGTTCAGGTTCAGGAATGAAGTCAACTAAGCCTTCTGAATTCCTTCTTCTATAATACTTAGTCAAATTGGAATTTAGTGGAGTCACTAGATGATCGAGTTTAATTTTGATAAACTACAAGCATAAAAAACTAAGTAAATCAAAACAAAAAGGAAAACAAGGTCGAATTTCGGGAATAGAAAGATTTATCCCCGACAATGACGCCAAAAATGTTGCCGCCTAATACACACTTGGGCTATCGTGGAAGAAATCTTCAATCCACTTAGTGTGTCCATGGGGGCAAGTCTTGAGTCAAGGTGCTGTCACTTGATCCTCGACTCCTTCGTCTAGGCTAACTCCTAGCAAAGCCAAGGGGGGTAGTCCCTAACAAATATACTAAGGCTCTTAAGCTACGTTAAGCAAAAAGAACTGAACTATTCTAGGAGTTTATTGCAAATAAAACATAAAGCATTCAACTTTGATCATTCATCAGATAAGATATTCATATAAAGCATTTGTCCAATCATAAAGATGCATGCATAATAAAGTAGGATACGATATCTGCAAGATTGATAAATTTGTTAGACAATCACATTTGAGAATGAAAGTACTGCTCATGGACATAAAGATGTAACCGTAGAACCATTGCCTTAAAAGTATCGTGGGCAGTTGTTGAATGCGTGTTTTATTAGGGTTTATTGAAAGTAGATTAGTGAGAGATGTGTGGCCTCTTTAGAGGTTACCTCTTTGTTTGGAAACTTGTTGAGAACCTACCGAAGCCCCAGGACTTCACCAGTAAGTTCACTAAGGGTGCCAGATGTTCAACACGGGGAGAACCTAGATCTAAAAGTTTCCGTCTGACTTCACACACTCCCCTTGAGCATTTTCCCGCGCATTAAGGTAACTACTATTAAGGTTTTCACTAATTATACTACTCCACACTAACAACTCCGGTTCTGATGAATCTCAGGATCGAGCTAGGCTCGCAAGGGTTCAGAGCATACACTGGTAGTTGCGGGGAAGGTTTATTTTAAACTTGAAAATGAAACAAAAATCAAAATTAAATGAAGAAAACTTTGAAAGATTTTTTAATTACTAAGAGCAAAAATTGAAATCTAAGCTAGCAAGCATGAAAAATTGAAAGTATTTTGTGCTTAAGTGCATGAAGTATTGCATGCTTTGTAAGATTGATTTCCCTTATGCTTATGTGTTTGTAAGAAAGACGATAAAACTTGCAAGGAAAATGACAAGAGACAAGCACACACAACACCACCAATCCCCCGAATGGATGGAAATGTGGAAAAAGGTGGTCTAATAGACCTGTTGAATCTCTGAACACTGAGTTTTGAGCATCTGATTGCTTAGTCTCTGGCGACTCATCTTCAAATCCAACTAGTACAACTCGGTGGATAACAAGTTGCATAAAAATTGACACAACAATCTCTTTCACAACAATTCCCAAATCTTAGCGACCTCCAAAAGCAATTGCAGCCCGCACTTCCAAGGTATAAAATTGGAAGTACCTTCCAACCCGTCACATTCTCTATAAGACCGAAAGTAGTTATCGTACAAATCTGAAGCACGTCTCAAAGCAAAATCGACAACAAAACAAATCGAACAACCCTTCTTGAGTTCAAGTGTTTCACTCAAGTGCACTAGGGTTTCACACCCAACAACCTATACTTGGTCAGGCACCTCTCCTAGGTACAATATCACTGAAATACTCAACTCCCTCTTCACCAAGAGAGTGATCTCAATGAAATCAGCTTTAAATCATGTATACAATTTCGATATGTAAGAATTAATGCAAATTTAAAAATTTCATTTCAAGCTTGAGGCTCCCTGGATCTATTTCCCATGAACTTACAGCCTTGGGGATAAATCGCAACAAAACTTCACTTCTTTTCAACCCAATTCACAATGCAGCCCAAGAAAATAAATACCGAACAAGTGTACTTCAATGCAACAATGTTTCAGCCCTTAGGGCACACTTCTCAAGCATATAACAGATCTGGAAATGTTTATTACAACAAATTATTACATCAGTAAATCTGCCCCTTTAGCTTCTATATATTTGTTAAATCACTCAACAAATTCTCCTCAATGTTATGTCAAATCAGCATGCATAACCAGGTGAAGAAACTACTCAATCATGAAGATAACGTAAGTTGAAATTCAAATCTGCATGTACACAAATTTTGAACAACAAGGAGACTTCATACAAGTACGTGTACATACCACAACTTAGGATGCTCTCCAAACCCTAGCCAGGGCAACCATAAGAAAATCTTTACCACCAACTCCTAGCTAGGAATCACTTCCAACCAACACTTGTTGCTCCACCAAAGATCCTCAACAAGCTAGCATACGGAACAACAAGTCCTCCTTGGCACCTTTATTTGCATCACACAAGTGTACAAGATAGTATCCACCTATCTTCTCCACATCAAGCACTCTAAGTAGCACCGTGGTTTCCAAATGCCACAAAACCCTAGTTTCCTTCTCTCACAAGAACTATAAGATCAAGTGCTCTCTTTGCTCCTCTAGGGTTTCTCCCAATTGGTAGCCTTCCCTTGTCTTCTTAGGGAAAAACTCTCAACCTAGTCTTCTCTTGAATCTCCTCAAGAATCCTAGTGCTCATGATAAAAGAGAGCAAATACAATGAAGAAGAGTACAAATAGAGTAGTTCACTCTAGCTCTGATATCTCTAGCACATGCATGTGATTACATGAGTGAACATTAATAGTTGATCAACATTGTGAATGGAAAGACTTTCACCTCCCTTTATTTGTATGAAAGGTGAGGGATGCCAACAATAACAAAGTGGACCTTGTCCACAACAAGCACCCTAACCATACAATATATTGTTGATGTTTTGTAGCATCGAGCAGGTATTCTCACATTGGCCTTGGTGTCGGGCATGTGAGAATCTTCGTTGGCGCTCACATTGCATTTTTTATTTTGATGAAAACCCCTTTGGATTGGTGTTGGGGCTTCACACCCACATGGGTGATTAAACAATTCTAATTTAATGTTGAGTTTAGAAGGGGTTCCTAAATTTACTCATTAGACTCCTATAAATGCAGAGACAATGTGATGAGACACTAGGATGTCTTATTGTGACATTATCAAGTTGGCATAAGTGAGTGAATGTTTGTGCTAAGTAAGAAGATTGGGTAGAAATTTCAGCAAAGAGTAATTCTACACTTTTGCAAATTTGGCCTAGGGTTTCTGGTTTTCAGTTTCTGTTTTTCAGTCAAGGAGAAGTCACACGTGTGAGGAAGGACAGCCGCACTTGTGGGAGAAACAGGCCGCACATGTGGGAGAATTAGGCCGCACGTGTGGAAGAAATAGACCGCACGTGTGAACATGTATGCGTGTGGTACAGAACAGGCCACAAGTGTGAAGGTACATGTGCGACAACAACCCTACGGTTGACTTCAGCAGACCGTACAACAACAGATTTATAAGTTGAGGTTTTTTCGAAAATTTGTTGAATTTGTAATTTTTGAGAGGATTGGTTTTTGTCCTCAGATTTGCTAGTTTGGTGATTTGCTGAGAGGGTTGGTTTTGCTCTTAGAAATTCTAAATCTGAAAAGTTTACAGAACAAAAATTTGTGCCTCTTGTGCATGGATGGTTTCTCTACGATCTTTATGTTTCCGCTGTAATTTTTTGTCATAATTTCAGTGTAAAATTATTTAGTGATAACAGCCCTAGGGTTTACTGTTTGAATTCACTTGGAAGTAATTTTCAGATCTGAAATTAGATGCTTAAAAATTGACATGGTACCAGAGTTGAGGCTTTGAAGTGAGAGAAGGATCATCTCTTGAGACATAGGTTCCTGCAGATTTTTGTTTTTGTTCCAGGTAGGTCACAATGGTGAGCACTCTTAAAATTGAGGACAGGTTGGAAGGAGCAACAAATTTTCGGGCTTGGAAGACGAGGATTCTTCTTCTCTTGGAGAAGAATGATCTCAAAGAGTATGTTGAAATGGTGGTTCCAAGTCTTAATGATCCATAGGAATTGGTAGCTCATAAGAAGAAGGAAGTGAAGGCCAAGTAGGTGTTTTTGGATTCCGTGAAGGACCACCTGATTCCTCACATTTTCGAGATGAAGACAACCAAGAAGATGTATGAAGCTTTGGTGGACTTGTACCAAAGCAGGAATGCAAACCGAAAGTTGATTTTGATGCACCAACACCGATCGATTGAGATGTCCAAGTTAGATACAGTTGATAGCTACCTCATGAGGATCACTAAGATTCGTGATCAACTTGTAGCCATTAGTGAGGTAGTTGATGACACAGAGTTGGTGAATGTGGCATTGAATGGATTTCCCAGGTCTTGGGAACCATTTGTGCAAGAGATTTGTGCACGAGAGAAGTTTCCACCATTTGACAGACTGTGGATTGATTGCATCCAGGAGGAGGTTCGGATAGAGTTTAGGAATGGAACGTAGAAAGGCAACGATGATGAGAACCATGCCCTAGTTGAGAGAGAGGCATCTCTAGAGTCGGGAAGGAAGAAGGACCTTAGCAAAATCAAGTGTTTTGCTTGTCATCAGTATGGCCATTATACTTCACTGTGTCCACAGTGGAAGAAAGGGGGAAGGAAGCAACAAGCATCAACAACAGAGGTAGATGAGGTTGCAGACAGACTTTAGAGGGAGTTCTTATTGGTCTCCTCCCTTTTTGGTAGTTTTCGGTAGTGGGACCTGGTTGGTGGATAGTGGAGCCACATGTCATATGATAGGAGCACATGAGTTGTTCGAGAGCTTCACAAAGACTGACTTAGATTTGTATGTGGAACTTGGTATGGGTACCAAGCATGCAGTACAGGGATCTGGAACAATGTCATTTCGGATGGAGTCAAGAGGTGTGTTGAGGGTGACAAATGTGCTATGGGTGCCAGAACTTAGGAAGAGTGTGCTCTCAGTCTCAGAGATTGAGAAGAAGGGCTATTACGTATTGTTCCGTGATGGATAGGTGCTATTCATGACCAAAGGATCCAACTTAGATAGAACAATGGTTCTTGGAGTTAGAGAGGACAACTTGTATAGGCTAAAGTGCCAGCCTATGCGAGCTATGGGCAACAGTAGCAGAGTGACAGAGGTCAAGGAGCAGGTAGCTCTGAAAGTTGCGTAGACTTAGAGGGAGATCGACTTCAGAGGGAGTCAACAGATTTAGAGGGAGTCCGTCTTTAGAGGGAGTCACCAGGCTCAGAAGGAGAGTGAGCCATCCAAAAGCCAACCTTCAGGATCACATGGGAGAGATGAGTTTTCCAAGACAGACATGAAGGTGTCATGGGTTGAGGAAGCTATGCAGGATGCTCAGAAGCGGGAGGCTTTTAGGAGCATGGTGTCTTCCAAGAAGAGTCCATGCCATACAACAAGCTTCGCTTGAGTGATAGAGGGAGCATTGTGGTAGTGGATCTAGTGTGGGAAGCAGATCCATTTCCAGTATGGGAGACAAAGCTACTTCCAGGTGGTAGTGGAGTGGGTGAGAATGCCTCCCTTGCTAAGAGGGAGTGTTGATTTTTTGTAGCATCGGGCAGGTATTCTCACATTGGCCTTGGTGTCGGGTAGGTGAGAATCTTCGTTGGCACTCACGTTGCATTTTTTTGGTTTGGTGAAAACCCCTTTGGATTGGTGCTGGGGGTTGTGTTGGGGATTTACACCTACATGGGTGATTAGACAATTCTAATTTAATTTTGAGTTTAGAAGGGGTTCCTAAATTCATTCATTAGACTCCTATAAAAGGAGAGGCAATATGAGGAGACATTAGGATGTCTTATTGTGACATTATTGAGTTGGCATAAGTGAGTGAGCACTTGTGCTATGGAGATTGGGTGGAAATTTCAGCAAAGGGAAGTTTTGCATTTTGGAAAATTTGGCCTAAGGCTTGTGGGTTTCTATTTGTGTTTTTCAACCAAGGAGAAGTCACATGTGTGAGGAAGAGAGGAGGAAGGACAACCACACGTGTGGTATGGAACAGGCCGTACGTGTGGGAGAAACATGTCGCACGTGTGAACAGGCCACGCTTGTGGTATGGAACAAGCCACTCGTGTGAAGTTACAGGTGATGTCAACAGACCATATAACAACAGATTTGTAAGTTGAGTTTTTTTTGGAAATTTGTTGAATTTGTAATTTTTGAGAGGATTGGTTTTTGTCCTTAGATTTGCTGGTTTGGTGATTTGTTGAGAGGGTTGGTTTTTCCCTCAAAAGTCTAAATCTAAAAAGTTTATAGAACAAAAAATTGTCTCTTGTGCATGGATGGTTTCTCTTTGATCTTTATGTTTCCACTATAATTTTCTGTCATGATTTCAATGTAAAATTATTCAGCTATAATAGCTCTAGGGTTTATTGTTTGAAGTCACTTGGAAGTAATTACAACCCTAGGGTTTATTGTTTGAAGTCACTTGGAAGTAATTTTCAGATCTGAAATTAGATGCTTAAAAATTGAGATAGAGAAGCCCACATGTGAAGCGACCCATCTCTAAGTAACCTTTGCTAACCCATCGACTTCTAAACTAAACTTGCTTGTGTTGCCGTAATTTGAATGTTTCAGAGTTTGTTCTTGTGGATGCACTATTTATTGAAGCAAACTATGTTTTCATCGCTCATAATTGTTGATTTTTCAATAAGCCAGGTTAAACATGTAGTTCATTTCAATTTTGCATTTATCTTAACCATAAACAATTATGTTGCAACATCCAAGATCACAAGAAGAAACACCATGCACAAGAACACAAGAAGTATCCTGGGAAACCCTTATCAACAAGGGAAGAAAACCTAGCCAAATCCTTTACTATAATCTTCAAGAGAAAGACCTTCACCACCAATAAGACCTAGCACACAAGAGAGTGCTCAAACCCTAGAACTCTAGCACCCAAGAGAGGTGCGCACTTTTCCCAAGAGAATGTACTTGCTGAAATTTCCAAACTTGTGTGAAGGATATGATTCCACAATGGGGAATCTTCTTTTACTTATATTAGACTTGTCCTATCAACAAAAGTGTCTATTGGCACAACAGGGCGGACCTCTCTAAGTCACATTATAATTAATATTAACCAGATTAATTATCTTTTACATTTATTACTAATCACATTAAGGTGGGGCCGACCTGTACCCTTTACATTACAATTAGGGTTACAGGCAGGTCTGACTCTTGAACAATATAGCAAGGGATCTGATACACTTGTTGCCGTCCTAATACACACCTGGGTTAACGTGGAAGAAACCTTCAATCCACTTTGTGTGTCCTTGGGGGCAAGTCTCGAGTCAAGATGTTGTCACCCGATCCTCAACTCCTCCGTCTAGGCTAACTCCTAGCGAAGCCAAGGGGGGTAGTCCCTATAAAAATAAAACTAAAGCTTTTCTAAACTAAGAAAGAAAATACTTTATTCTAGGAGTTTATTGTTGAAAATGAAATTCGATCATTTACCACTTAGCATTCATCACCATAAAGAACATTTGCTGATGATACATTTATACATCAAAGGATACAACATCTGCAATAATCAAGAGCATAAAGAGAATTAGAGAACATGCATAAGTAAAACTGCTCACATAAGAAAGATTGAAAGTATATTTTAATCAGTGCCTTAAAGGGAGTTGTGGGCAGTGTAGATCGAAGATTTTATTAAGGTAAATTTTGTAATTAGTTGGTGAAAAGTGTTTGGCCTCCTTATGTATCATTCACCAATCTAAAACTTGCCGACTGGGTGTGCCGCAGGTCCAACGAGGCGAGTTACCCCTTGACTTGACACACTCCACCCAGGGTAGAGGTTTTAAACGGATAATACCACTCATAGATTGCCCTAATTATACTAGCAAGGTTCAATTACTTGATGAAAATAAACAAATAGATCACACACCCTGCATCACAAGGCCTTGTGCTCTTTCCTCCTTCTTTAGCTCAAACTTGGCAAAACAACTAGCAATTGAGAAGAGATAAAACAAGAGGATTAGGTGAGTGAGAGTGTTGCAAAGGCAAGGCTCTATCACTAAAACCCTAGAAGATGGACGGCCCTAGGTGTAGATAACCTAGGCCTGGGACATCACCCTCCTTTTAACCTTTAAAAATCAAAGCTAGCTTAAGGGAAGAAGTGAGAAGAGTGTAGCAAAGGCTAGGCTCTTTCTTCCTTCTTCAATGGCTGAAAATTTCTCTGTAAGGGGACATGAGACAAGGACCTACTTGTGTGCTTGTCACCTAGGGTTTTAAAATCAACAAATTTATAAGTAAATGCAAGAATTATAAACCTACAACCATTCAATTAAGAAGTTTTGCAAGAAAAACACTTACATATCATGATGAAAAGCATACGCAAACCCTAGTTGTAAACCTTCCTTCAAGAGAAATGCCAAACATGCTAAGAAAATCCTTCCATCAACAAGTGCACCTCACTTTAAAAGACCAAATACCCAAGTAGGGTGCGAAAATCAGACCTCACAAGAGAGTGAGTTTGTGTTATGTTCAAATGAGGGAAAAACATCCTCAATATATAGTGTATCATGACCTATAATTAAAATTAGGTCATTAAAAATAGCCGACAAGGCTACAAACCAAAATCATATTGTTTTTACATTAAATGCTAAGCACAAGACCTAAATGAGCAAAAAGTGAGGCGTCAAGCCCCTTTGAGGGAGACGTTAGGCCCTTTTGGGGCTAGTCCAGCATCCAAAAGTCAGACGTTAGCCCTTTCGGGGCTCCTCCAAGCTGCCACACGTTGCAGACGTCCTATCAAATTGCCACACGCTCAAGGTGACATCAATGGCTCCTGGGTGACGTCCTGGCCATCAAAAGGAAAATGTTCTATCTGAAGTGGATCAACCCCCCAGGGCTGGGCTCAGTCAAAGTGTCCTGGGTGGAACGTCCTTCTTCTTCTCATGTGCAAGAGCTCAACCAATCTGTCTCTGCCCTTGATGGGGTCCCAACAACCATCTGATGGGCTCTTCAGCCCCATGGAGGTCCGAGCTAATCATCTCCCCATGTGTACCGGTCCTC
>CBVK0101254455.1:0-17305 GCA_900067695.1 Picea abies
AAATTTGATATATTAAAAATTTTGTTTATAGGTATCAATTTATGGTCCAATAAATTCAATAAAAAAAGCAGTCATTAAAAGTACTTTTATAAATTTGATATATTAAAAATTTTGTTTATGGGTGTCAATTTATATAGATAAAATTATACACCTTTCAGAAATAATCTTACACACTTTCAAGGTTCTTTATCACCTCAATAAAGAAATGTCTAGAGTAAGGACAGAACAACCCCTCGTCTTTGCTTAGAGTCGAGTCATAACAACCCCTCTTGTCATTCCCTTCTGGTCATTGCACAACCTTCAAACGGTAAGGTCCAATAATTTGAAACATGCACAAAATCTTTCAATCAACAAAACTCTTTGCCACAAAAAAAATGCCATAATATGCCATTTACTAAGAGAGGGGAAAATTAATGTATCTGTGATGACATGGTTGTGAAATTGATTTCTTTTAGTGTATATCAATCGATTTTATAATGTAGTTGTGATAGTCATATGACAAAGGTGTTCTACCCATATTCACGTCGCAACATTCATGGTTGTCGTGGAAGTGTTTAGTCATCGCGATGAGAGTAGTCAAAGACTCATTGACTTCTGAAAGGATAAAGAAAAGCTTTGTCTGTGAAATAATAGAGTAACATGAGGGTGTGGGGACATTGCAGTAATCGTTGTCCCCCACCCCAACACCGACCCAATTAGTACGCAAAAAGTTAGTTATGCTAAATTTGTCCTACAACATGATGCATCAAATGGGATAACTCCACACATTTGCAAAGTGGAACAAATCAACTTCATTTGCTAGTTTATTTCTATGTTTCAAGGATATTTTGATTCGTTTGAATAGTTGTAGCAAGTTCAGCCTTGTTCTCTTCACTACACTAGATTTGATCCACTGCCTATTATATTGCGGAGCGAATGTTGTTTATCCTCACTTTGACTACAACGTTTTTTAAGCAAGTAATGTAATTCCAGGTTCCGAAGCACAACATGACATCTCTCTAGGGATACTATAATGTTGATATACTTGTATGAAATCAAGATATAACACTGGCATTATGTTCTGTATGGTACAGGAAAAATGACTACATGCCTCTTATTATGGAAATAATGTCGAAATAAATGAAACCATTTGGTTGTCCACGAAGGTTAAGAAAACATTTGACTTTTCATTATCCTGAAACATATGTATAATTTATCTATAAATGAACAAATCTATAGAGGTGAAATGTGTGTGAGAAATTAAACTCACAAGTGTCTCTTCCTCCCTATTTGTTATGTATTTGTATTTTGGTATGAGATCTCTCGTTGATATATTGAAGCCTTCCCAAAGACAGAGAAGTATGGTTGTTAAATCCCATGAGTAGAGGTGAAACCCATGCTCAGGAGGAGTTTGTGCATAGAGAAAACCATCGGGATTCGTTGGGAGTTTTTTTTTGGTTTTGGCCCCAGTCGTTTCCATGGAAGAAGAGCCATTGAAGGAGATAGAGAGAAAACCCAAGAGAAAACCCTTCTAGAGGTAGCAGAGACTGGTTGTAGTCTTGGAGGAGGTAAAAATTGGTAGATATATATATTTTTTAATTCTTAAATTTCGATTTGGAGGGAGCCTGTGTGTATAAATCAGTGTATGAATTGTGAGAGTTCTTTTTGAGTGTGTTTAAATATGGTAAATGGTTTGGATAATTCATATATAAATGAATCAAACAACTTAGATGGGTCCAATTATGTGAATTGGAAATCTGAAATTCATACTTGATGGAAGAGGCAAATGTTTGGTCCATGTCATTCGGAAAATAAACCAAATCAAAATCCTATGCAAATTAAGTCTAATATTGGGAGCGTCGAGAAATAAAAAACAAAAGTTCTTTTAATAATGTATAACTTTCTTTCTAGAATTAAAGAATTGAAAGACAAGCTTGGTGATAATGGTGAAAATATATCTAGCTCAGATTTGGTAACTATAAGGTTGAATGGAATGTTAGAAGAATATCATATGTCAATTTTTGGTCTTGTATCTAGAGAGAAATATCTTATGTTTCACGAATTGGAAGGTATTATTTCACAAGAAGAAGAATAAAGAAAAAAATATGAATTGCATGTCTTCAAGTTCATATTTGGCATTGTTGCCAAGGGGAAATGGCCATACAGAGGCCATCCATGGGAAAGAAATAAGGGTGATAAGACACCACATGCACAATCACATCAAGGTATGACACCATTAAAGACTGATGCTAATGTCAAAATGAATAATGCATGTTTTTACTGTGGAAAGCTTGGACACTATGCTACATATTGTTTGAAAAAGAAATGAAATGAGTCAAAGCATAGAAATAGAAGGCATACCAGTCACTTTGATGATAGAAGAGAAACAATGCATGATGATTTCAAACATCTTAGGCTACTTTTGTTAGATGTTGCCTTGTCAGTGGAAACATATGACTCAAATGTTTGGTTTGTTGATTCTGGTGTCCATACCTATGCCTTGTAATAAGAATTGATTTAAAAATTATCATGAGACTAATAATGGTGCTAATATATATCTTGGTGATGATTTATCACATCAAATTAAAGGATATGGTGATGTGTTTGTATCCTTGTCAAACGGTTGTGTTAAACAAATTGAAAATGTCATGTATGTACTTGGTATAAAGAAGAACTTGATCTCAGTTTCCACCATAACAGATCAAGATTTGAAAGTCCAATTTATATAAACACATGATTTTGTAAAATATGTATGGGATCATTACAAGATTATTGAAACATGAATTAGAGTTGGAGGATTATACAAGATTGATGTGACAAGGAAGGGTCATCAAATATTGGCATCTACAACTATATCAACAAAAGAACTGTGGCATCAAAGGTATGGTCATTTTAACCATAATTATTTGTTTTTACTTCAAAATTATGAAATGGTGGAGGGACTTCCCTTGGTTAAGAATGAACATATTGCTTCTGAAGGATGTGTAATAGGTAAGAATCGTAGGGAAGCATTTCACACTGATACAGATAAAAGAAAAAGAGAAAATCTTAAACTAGTGCATAGATATGCTTGTGGTCTCATGCAAATAAGATCACTTGGTGGAGCATACTATTTCCTGACCTTTATTGATGATATCACTAAATAAACTTGGGTTTATTTTATGAGGAACAAAAGTGATATAATTGAGTATTTCAAAGAATTTAAAAACTTGGTTGAAAAACAAATAGGCAGGTACATCAAAATATTAAGATCAGATCAAGGAGGGGAGTACACATAAGGCGCATTAATCAAACATTGCAAAAAAAATGGAATTCTACAATAGTATATAGTGCCTCATACTCCTAAAAAAAATGGAGTAGTTGAGAGGAAGAACATAACTTAGTTGAATGTGCACAGAGCATGATAAAAGGTAAAAATATTACTAATGTTTTTTGTGTTGAAGCAATAAGCACTGCAGTTTATTTGAAAAATAGAAGTTCAAATAAAATTTTAAATAAAAAATCTCCTTTTGAAGCACTTTTATGGCTATAAACCAATAGTAAGGCACCTAGGAGTATTTGGAAGCAAAGTTTTTTCTCAGATTCACAAAGAAGATAAGATAGAATTTGATGCTAAAGCAATCAAATGCATTTTTATTGGTTACAATTATGATAAGAAAGTATATAATATGTTTCACCCCATCACAAATAAAGTATTTGCAAGTTGAGATTTGTTATTTCATGAACATGTAGATGAAGGACATAAGGTTGACTGTTATGATGAATGGAATATCCCTTCTAACTATGATGAAAATGTCAAAGAAGTAGCAGATGTTGAACAAGAACATGAGCAAGATGAATATCCATGCAACATGGACACTTCAAGTGGCCATAACACACCAAGAGGAGGATAAGATAAAACACAAAGAAGAATAAGAGGTGAAAGCAATGAAGCACCAAGGAGGCCAACATGAAAAAATCAACCACCTATAAGGTATAAAGATTATGCAATAATGACTTAAGTAATGAATGTTATGGAACTGTTGAATTTTGAACAAGATAAAGAACATAAAGAATGGGGGGATTCCATGAGATAAGAATATGATTCCATAATGAAGAATGAAACATAGAAATTAACAGAGCTTCCTGAAAATAAAGTCCCAATTGGATCTAAATGGTTCTTCAAATCCAAATTTAATGTTGAAGGTATTATAGATAAATATAAAGCTATATTGGTTGCAAATGATTATTCACATAAAGAATGAATTGATTATGAAGACATTTTTGCACCTGTGACTAAGATGGACACCATTAGTGATTGCATTAACTACACAACATAATTGGAAACTACATCAGTTGGATTTTATTCTACTTTTTTGAATGGGGAATTAAAGGAAGAAGTTTATCTTGTTCAACTAGAGGGGTTTATGAAGTAGGGTCAAGAGAACCTTATTTCTAGGTGAAAGAAATCTTTATATGGACTAAAACATGCACCAAGATCTTTCTATGTAAAGATTGATACTTTCTTCTCTCAGAAAGGTTTTATGAAAAGTAAAATTGATCCTAATTTGTATATCAAGATAGATGAGAAGGGGCATATTATTTTGTTTTCCTTGTATGTTGATGATCTTATCATAACAAGAAGCGCATATAAGTTGATTGAAGAAATCAAAAGACAATTGTCACACATATTTGAGATGAATGATATTGGAGAATTGCATTATTGTTTAGGCCTTGAAGTATGGAAAGAACATGGTAAGGCTTTGTCTATTCCATTAGAATAGAATGGTAAAGTCTACAATGATGATGAAAAAAAAGAGGAGGAAAATACTTTGTATCAACAATTGGTGGGAAGTTTGAACTATCTCACCACTAACAGGCTAGACATTGCATACTCAGTCAACATTCTTAGTCAAATTATGGCTAAGCCTCATGAAATCCATTGGAAATTAGTTAAGAGTGTCCTTGGGACTGTTAATTTCAGTATTAATATATTGATACTTTCAATGTTGAGTTGATATGTCATTTTGATTCAGATTGGGATAGAAATCCTGATGACAAAAAATAAGCCATAGGTTTTTCATTCATAATTGGATCCGGGATTGTGTCATGGAGCAACAAGAAACAACCAACTATTTCTTTGTCATCAACTGAAGCTAAGTACAAATCTATATGCATTGTTACTTGTGAGGCATCTTGGTTGAGGTGTATTTTTGAAAATGTGGGAGAAGAAAAAAAACCAACAACAATTATCAAATTCGATAATCAAAGTTCCATCAAAATAGAAAACAATCCTATATACCATACCCAATCCTATAATATGTTCTTAAAATTTCTTTATCAAAATATTCTTTAAATTTAAATTTAATTGAACTCAACATTTTATTTTTAACCTAGTTTTAAAGTAAGCAAAGTAACTTCTCATTATGCTGATAGACGTATACCTATTGGAAATGGGAACAATTAATGATCCTTTAACCTTAAATCCTAATTTGATGGCTACACATTGAAGATGCTGGCATATTCTTAGTCGTCCTCCAAAATGAACGAGCCAGAGTTATTGTTCATAACTTCCTTGCATTTATGAATGCATCCGTTGAAATTTTTACCTTTTTACATTTAGCTAATCACATTAAAAATTTACTTTAAGGATATATAATTTCCACATTGATTAAGGATGATTAATATCTATGCATGCGAAGTTTATATAATTAAGAAGCACTGCACACGTTTCATGTTGGGGGCACACATTCATTTCTGATTCCACGACCTGCACACATTACACCCCTCTGATGCCACAACCTTGAACCACCTTCTGATGCCACGACTTGCATGACCTGAACCACCATGCTTTCTCTGAGCCACACATTCTGTGAGCCTGCACACATTATTTCCCTCTAATGCCATGACCTTCAACTGCCCTCTGATGCCATGACCTGAACCGCCACACATTATGTGAGCCACACATTCTGCGAGTCGTTTTCCAATTTACAGTTTTTTAAATTTAGAGACAATTGCATGCACATGAAAAGAACTATTACTGTTTACACGGGGATGAGTGCTAGAAATTTCTGGCCAAAGCAATTGGTATGTAAGAATAAATCTCCGTGAATACATACATCTGCGATTGGTTAACATCTGAGGGGGAAATTTTCACTATTTTCTGTGTTGTGGGTGCTTATTATCTAATGTCATGATCACTTACAGAAAACACACACATCAATTTGTAATGTTTATATTATGCAGGTCTCAGCCTAAGGTGGATTAACTATCTTCGACCTAATCTCAAATGCGGCAAGATCAGTATTGAAGAGGAGCATTTGATTATCAAACTCCACGGCCTTTTGGGGAACATGTATGTACTCATAAAATTAGACCTGCACACTTGCACAATAGTATAATCTAGTTGCGTGAATACGATTTTCCATGCTATACTTTCCAGGAAATAGGAAATATGGTTTATTTTCTCTTTTCCATTTTGATTGACATATTTTCACTTTTCCATCTTGGTCATCGAGTATCTGAAAACCCATCCCAATGACATGAGCTCTCTCAAGATTTTGTTGCATACCACAATGATCAAGCACGATATACAAGGCACCGTGGAGACCCTCGACAGAATGATGTTGGTAGAACCCTATGAGATAGAGTGGAAATCGTTGAAGGAACATGTGCATTATTATCTTGGAGACATGAAGGAAGCTTGTCACACTTACGAATGCATTTTGAAATTCTCCCCTTTCTCCCCCAGGGCTCTGCAGACACTTCTTATTATTTTTTTTAACTCTACACCACCTAACAATTTTTTTGAAAGAATGATGCATATGAAACGTGGTCAAACTCCGCCAAGAACTCAATTTCAAGGCTCTATGCCTGTTGGGGTTTGAACCTAGGTCATTAATGCCGCGACACCCCATCTCAACCACTAAAATAAAAACCCAATTTATTTCAACAGTAATAAACATAGTCGTAATCATAAACATATTATCTTAGTCTATTGGATATCCATAGGGTTAAAATCTGATCTGTTAAGATGATTTTCAACTAGGATAGGGTTATTGACTTATTTAATCGATTCGAAAACCCAATTATTATCAATAGTGAGAAACATATTTTCTTATTCTATTGGATATTCATAGCATTAAAATATGATCTGTCCATACAATTTTCATCTAGGATAGGGTTATCGACTCATCCAATCGGTGCCAAAAGTGGACCTGATGGTGTTCCTTGTCTATGTAGGGAGGGGTAATCCACATGTTATGCTGACTGGCTGCTCTAGTTCTTTCCCTTCGAGAAGCAAATTAATTCTGAGATTTTTTCTATGGGTTTGTCAAATTCAAACACAATGTGTACATAGAGTGACAAGAACGAGGTGATGAGAGCCTGGATTTCAGGGATGACTGGTTGCTGTAGAGCTTTCATTTCTGTTTCTTCATCACCATTGAACAGATTCATGGGAAAATTGAATCCCATGATTATAAGATATGAATCTTACATGTTGACAAATAAAACACAAAAGACGGACTGATATGAATCTTACCTGATAGTTCTTGCCTTGGATGGATCAAAGAATCTGAAACTTAGCCATGGTTGTCACTTGCTTTCGATGGAATATCTCTATATATAATGATTGTGTTGTGTCTCCAACAACAATGGAGGGCCAAGTTGCACTCGAATATCCATAAAACTTCAATCCTGTACGACGCTGTTAGGAAACATGACCCATTGAATGACAAGTTCTTTGTCCACAACCTTGTGTTGCAATTTGTACATAGACTTTAATATTTCAAAAGAAAAACAATGAATCATCAAAACAAATATATGGTCACCAAAAATGTTTGATATGCATATTTATTAATCGACTCAGGAATGGACGTTTCATAGCATAACTTTTGGGAAAATCAGAATGAGAATTTGAAAAACATTTTACTCTATATATCACATGTATTTGATTAAACCATCCAAATGAATAGCTAAACATTTAAACCATAATTCACAGCCAAAATGCTTCATGATAAACATTTCTTTTATCAAATTCAACATTGAATGAAACCATAAACATGCATAGATTCTCTATACCTATTGATCGCAACGGGAGTGGAAAGCGACAATGTTCAGTCAAAACATCAATGAGATAATAATGGTTCATAAATACGTGTACCATCCGAGTGTTTTACTAGTTATTATTTAAACATAATTTTTCAGAATAAGTGGCGTTCCTATTTAGATTAGCACAACTACACAGATAATGGATGTTGGTGTATTTAAATAATATGCATTTTGTAGTAAGTCTGTAATAAATCATATAGCTTATGGTTGTTATCATATTTAAATAATATGCATTTTGTAGTAACTCCGTAAGAAGTTTTCAGAATAATTGGCATTCATGTTTATATTATCACAACTACACAGATAATGGTTGTTGGTTTATTTAAATAATATGCATTTTTTGGAGGCCAAGGACTAATAGACCACAATGGAACCCTAGCTCTACGCCTATGCGAGCCGTTGCATGACTGAATCAGGATCTACTGTAGCAAAACACCAGAAAAGATCCAGCACTGTTAGATACCAGCTTTGACCCATTAATATGAACATCGAAGAGGGGGGGAAACCCCCCTCGTACAACAACATCACGACCAATGATAGATCAAGAACATGGGCAAAACGACTGTCGTTCGAGCCGCCACAACAGATACGCGAATAACTCCTCGCCAGAGAACAGGGATTCAACAAGGCAATGGAGACGAAGGCTAGCACATCCCATCCAATAGCACCTCGCGGATGGGAGCTCGACAAATGCATCCTGCAAATGGAAAAACCCCCAAGATACATTATAAGCTCAACAAGGGTGGGGGAACATACCCAATTTATGCAAGAACATGCCCTCATTGGCAAATTTCTGGGACTCTGGTCATCCGAAATGGATCTAAACAAATGGATCAAACACTGGTGGAACCCTAAGAGTGACTATGAAGTTCAACTTAGCTCCAAAGGCTTCTTCACAATCATATTATATAACCCAAAAGACAGAGATCGCATCTTTGAGAACGACCCATACTTCTACAACTCGGCAAGGCTATTCCTAAGATTTTGGACAGAGCGTTTCAGCTCGGACAAGGAGGAATTCACAATGGCACATGTCTGGATCCGCCTCTATTTCCTTCCGTAGGAGTTCTAGCTAGAGGAGATTCTCATGGGAATAGGAAATACAATCAGTCAATATGTCAAAGCCTCAGAAGCCACAAAGCAGCGGAAATACACCTCATACACCCGAATATGTGTTTATATGAACATATCTAAGGCTTTACTAGGGGTAGTAATGCTGGAGTATCAGGATGAAGACTGGTCACAAACCCTCGACTACGAACACATCCCTTTCTGTTGCAGAAAATGCCATGAACATGGCCACCTGTTCAGGGAATGCCCACTAAATAAGAAAGCTTCCAAAGCTAGTGACAACCTGTAAAAAGACGATTTCACCACGGTCCAGAATAGGAAGAAAAATCCTCCCAGAAGGCAAATACCTAACCCCAAACCCAAGATCTTGACCAAGAATGCCTACGACATACTGAGCCAGCTACTAGAGGATGTGAAAATCTAAGATCCACATGAAGGGTTGCAAAAGGGAAAAGAACAGAACCATACACCTTCCTCCTCTGGCCCAAATAAAGAGATCCACCCAGAAGAAAAAGGAGATGGAGACAGAGACACCCTAATGCAGATGGACTCCCAAGACTCAGCAGGTATTGACCTTGAAAAACTTGAGGAAGATCTCAATCAGAAGAATCTGCAAGCCCTCCCTGAAGAGCAACTCTGAAAGTTACACAAGGCCTTTCGAGATTCAACAGCGGGATCCATAGCATGCTTAGGCATAGCCACAGAATAAGGCGCAGGCTAAAAAAAAATACTGCGTGAGAACAAAAGAAGGGGACGAAAACCAGTACATCAACTAATCAAAGAAGTCGATAATCTCATGATCAACTCAGGTCAGATACATAAGCTCTCGGAGGGATACCTCCACCCACACCCACCCTCATAATGATGAAGATCATGACTTGGAACATTAGAGGACTCAACGATAGATCCAAACAGATGATCCTCAGGGACTGCATCAAAGCTGAAAACCCAGATATTCTAATGTTACAAGAAACGAAATGTGCAGGGATGGAGGCTGAAACCATCTTCCAACACATATGGAAAGGCTGCAACTCTATCCAAACAGACTCCTCGAGAGCCTCAGGGGGTCTGGCCATACTTTGGAACCCAAGCAACACCACTTTCAATGGGCCCTTTTACACTATAGGCACTTTATCAGCTCACTTTGAAGTCACAAGCTCGAATCAGGAGGGAACCATCACTAACGTCTATGGACCCCAAGGGAAACAGGAAAAAATCAAATTCATTGTATAAAACCTTCAACAACCACACCTAACTGGATCATAGGAGGCGACTTCAACATGATCATGTCGCTGGAGGAGAAAACAGGAGGGAGCAAAAGACTCGAGCAAGATAGTGGTAAGTTCAAAACTCTTCTTGAGCATCTAAAGTTAGTAGATATAGAGAAAAACAATGGCACTTTCACGTGGTCTAACCATAGGTCAGGAAACCAACACGTAGACTGTCGATTGGATCGCTTCCTTGTGGCGGAGGAATTGATTGAAAGAGACCTCCACATGGAAAGCCTTATTCTCCCCAAAGCTAGATCTGACCACTGGCCAATAGCCCTCTAGCTGGCAATAGAGGCAACACCTAAATTTAAATGATTCTGATTTGAGAAATTCTGGCTCACACACCCAGATTTCCAACAGCTTGCAAAAACTTGGTGGGCTCAGGATGAAATAGACCATGGCACAAGTATGTACAGATTCCAACAAAGGCTCAAAAATTTCAAGCAATTGCTAAAGCACTGGAATATAAATACTTTCGGCAATATATTCCAAAGCAATCAGGACACAGAGAACAATCTGGTTGAGATACAAAGAACTTTCATCTTAGGGACTCGAATTGCTGAGCTCATGAAAGAGGAGGAGGAACTGGAAGTGCAGCTGGAAGAAAGAATAAAACAAGAGGAGATATTATGGAGGCAGAAATCCAGGGTACAATGGCTCAAAGAGGGGAAAATAACACAAAATTCTCCCACAAAACCATGATACACCGATGACACATCAATAGAATAACCCATCTGGAGAATGGACAGGGCAACCTGATTAGAGAACACACCCAAATTGAAGAAGAGCTCAACAGGTACTACCAGGACCACCTAACGGAAACCAAGGCGAATAGAAATGAAGCCATCACTTGAGTCACCAGTCACATACCCTCACTGGTAACCCCTGAACAGAATGCAGCTCTCATGAGGCAAATCACTTAGGAGGAAGTGGACCAAGCAGCAAAAGCTATGCCCCCAGGAAAAGCTCCAGGCCCAAATGGCTTCACCACTGACTTCTTCCATCATTGCTGGGACATAGTAAGGAAGGAAGTTTGGGAGGTTGTAGAGGAATCACGAATGTCGGGCCAAGTTCTCCAGGCTCTCAATGCAACCTTCCTCACTCTCATTCCAAAGGAGGAAAGGGTCACAAATCCCAAACAGTTCAGGCCCATTGCCTTATGTAACATAATTTATAAAATCATTACAAAGGTGATCGCAAATCGCCTCAAGCCAATCCCGCCCTATGTCATCTCCAAGGAACAAGCTGGCTACGTAGAAGGAAGACAAATTCTAGATAGCGTCATTTTAGCACATGAGGTAATTGACTCTCTCAAGTAAAAAAAAACTCTAGGTATGCTAATCAAACTTGATCTCTCAAAATATTTTGATAAATCTAACTGGCAATACCTTAGAGCCACCTTAAATTCTTTTGGTTTTGACCAAAATTGGGTAAACTGGATTTTGAACCTCACTTCTTCGGCCTTCTTATCTATCCTTGTCAATGGAGTCCCTTCCCAACCCTTCTCGCCCTCCAGAGGTATTAGGCAAGGGGACCCATTATCGCCCTTTCTTTTTGTACTCATGGGAGAAGGCCTGGGCTGCTACATCAAATCAAAGGTTATAGAAGGCTCTCTCAAAGGCCTACCCTTGCATAACATTCAACCAACTCCCTCTCACAGTCAATTTGTTGATGACACCCTTCTCATGAATTCCCCCACTGCTCACGAAGCCAACAATATCAACTCCATCCTCTCTGATTTCACAGAAGCCTCAGGCATGACACTGAACCTATACAAATCCAAGCTCTTCTTTTTCAACACTCCAACTGTGGTTCAATCACACATCTCCAAACTTCTGGGCATCCCCAAGAGATCCCTTCCGTCCAACTACCTAGGCATTCCTCTCACAGGAGCACCAGCTAAATCCATCTTCTGGGATAGCCTCCTCCTCTCCATCTCAAACAGGCTAGCCAACTGGACCTTTAGATCGCTAAATATCGCAACCAGACTGGTCCTGCTTAAATTGGTCTTACAAACCCTACTCACTTATCTCTTTACTGCCCTAGCAGCTCCCAAGCAAATCATCAAAGATGTAAGAAACCTCCAAAGAAATTTCCTTTGGCAAATTCTACATCCCAACAAGAAATGGGAATTGGTAGGCTGGGATAAGGTCTGTGCACCAAAAAGGATGGGCGGCCTTGGACTCCAAGACCCAGGAAAGCTCAACCAGATAATGGGAGCCAAGATGTGGTGGAGATGGATGAAAACACCAGATGCCCTAGGGGCGCAAATCTAGAAGAGAAAATATGCTCCCTCCATGCAGACTGACCAACTGATCAGGCATAATGTCCAAATACAGGGCTCAAACATTTGGAACACAGCTTGGCAAAACATAGACCTAATACAGAAGCATGCTTTTTGGGATATCCGAAATGGAGAAAGCACAATGTTTTGGCAAGACTCATGGCAACAACTTAAACCTCTAAATGATCTGGCAGAGTTGAGACCCCTCAAACAGGCTCTTAATCAAGATATTCCACTCAAGGTAAAAGATCTATGGAAACCCCTCGAACAAAGACAGCAGTGGCGATAGTGGAAAACTTCCAGCCAGGAATTAAGAGTCCTAGAAGACTTAAATCTGTTAGCCTGGCACCACCATGCAATTCACAGGAAAATCCCTAATAGAGAAGGCCTAGACATCCTTAGATGGGGACACTCCACAACTGGTACTTTTTCAGTCAAAGAAGCCTACTACTTACAAGGCAATTACTAAAATCGGGAAAAGGAAAATATTTGGAACAAAATCTGGAACAAGACACTATGGCCAAAGGTTTCCACCTTCCTCTGGTTAATTGTCCATAACAGAATTCTGACCTGGGATAATCTTAGGCGAAGAGGCTTCATTAGACCCTCAAATTGTGTCTTATGCCAACACCAAGAGGAAACCAAAGAGCATCTTTTCAACGGCTTCCATTACAACCAATC
The DNA here is from genome assembly GCA_900067695.1 of Picea abies. Taxonomy (NCBI): domain Eukaryota; kingdom Viridiplantae; phylum Streptophyta; class Pinopsida; order Pinales; family Pinaceae; genus Picea; species Picea abies. The sequence continues at coordinate 13,378 of CBVK0101254455.1, forward strand.
TATATGGGACCAGGGAGCTCAAATCATGCGAAGATCCAACCAAAATAGAGGTATCATCAGAGACACTATTGAAAACTGGGACTCAATCACTTACAACAACCCCATACTGAATTACATCAGGCAACTCCTGCCAGGGTTTATTCTCTGGCAAATCTGGAAGGAGAGAAAAAAATGTATCTTCCACTCCAAGGAATCCACACCAGAATTAACTTGGGTAAAAATTGCCATGCGCATCAAGGAAACAGTTAGAAGCAAGAAATGGCAACTAAAGGACAAGGAATGTAACCAGGAGGAACAATGCACTCTACAAAGATGGCAGCTCAGATTGATCGACCAATTGGTAATCAGAGCACCTAAGAGCCAAAACATTAGTCCAACCACCTGGACCCCTCCTCCAATAGGATTCATAAAGATCAACTTTGACGGAGCTTCAAAATGAAACCCAAGACCAGTCGACTATGGAGCTGTAATCAAGAACTCCAAAGGGGAAATCCTAATCCTGACAACGGGGTATCTAGGGGAGACTACAAACAATACAGCGGAGCTAATCAACCTACTACAAGCCCTTTGAATCGCAGTAGCCCTACACAGTCGTAGGGTCATCTTAGAGGGGGACTCACAAATCGTCATCCAACTGATCACTAAAATCCTCCACGGGGAAAACCCACAGAAAATCTCTCCCAGCTGGTGACTCTCTGGGATGCTCGAGGACTTCAAAAGCCTCCTTAGGTCCAACCTTAGCATAACCCCTTCTCATGTAAAGAGAGGGGCAAACAGAGTGGGTAACTACCTGGGAAATGAAGGAGTTTCCAGGGAACTCGAAAAAATATACTAGGAAGCACACAACTTTGAAGCTTCAGACATATCAGAGCAGTGCCAAACTCTCGCCAGCAAGATTTCCAATCCCCAGATGGGGTGCCATGCGGAGCAGGGTGGGCATGTGGAGTAGCGCCAGGAGGGGCCATTAATGGTGGCCATTCGCCCTCATATCCCTGATATTTATGAGGGGCATCAACTCAGTTGACGTCCACCATTTGATGAGGCCTCTCACTTGTGTGAGGAGATCGGCCATCCAGAGCATTAAGACCGCAGCCTTAATGGCCATAGCCACCATTTTCTCCCTTATCAACATTCTCCATGGCATTAGGATGTATTGGAAGGTTACAGAGCCGAGCAAGAACAATAGCACAGGGGGCTTTCCGGCTCTCGTTCTAGTTCTAAACATGCCACGAGCACGGGGAAGGCCTCGCAGAGGTGCAGGGTGGTACGCGGCTGACTCATGACGGAAGAGGCATAAGAAATTTGAGCGAGCTCTGGTTTTAGCCAAGTGAAAGAGACCCAGGGAGTCCAACGGAACAAAATTGCCCCCAAGAACATATGTTGAGGAGATTCCTTCGGAGGAACTCCCCAATTTTTTTTCAAAAGTCTCATGTTCATGGTTCCGGACAACTGGAACCCCCCTATGTGTTTTTGAGCATACACACTGCCTTCCAACCCACGAGCAGTACACGGTCCCAGCGACACTTCATTTGAGGAATTTGCCACTTGTCTGGTAGAGGAAGAGCTGTTGGAAGGCAACGAGGAGAACATCTGCAAGGCTCCTGATGAATTGAAGCCATAGCCAGAGCAGTAAGCACACCAGGAGGAGAACGACGAGCAAAAATTGCAATCCCAGCCACCACTTCTTTACCCGGAGCACCTGAATTTGATTTTCCAGGTCTGCAACATGGTGGACAACCAAATCTTTAGAGCCGTCCACATAAACCAACGCCTGGACATGTTGTACACCGCCTACTCCAGTGCCACCCCAAGGCAAAAATGCCCCACCTGCGCTCAGATTTACGCCATTCCAGTTAGATGCGACAAGGAGAAGGACGACCGCGAGGACACCGGTTAATAGGTTCCCTTGTTCAATCACTGCTCAAAATTCTTTCTTTATTTTTATTTTTATCAGAGCTGTAGCTCTTCTAGCTGATAGCAATGGTAGCGATAACATAGGCATAATCAAACTAATGTTGAAACTAGCCATGCACCCTGGTTTCCTTCGGACAGGGTGGCAGAACAATATTTTGAGTTTGCATGCTAGTTTGGACTGGCCAGCTGTCTCAGTTTCCTTCACAGGTGGGACAACTGGCACCTCAATGTCATGGTATAACTTTGAAATATCAATATAATAGGATCTGCTTTTTTACTTAAAAAAAAAAAATGCATTTTTTGGAGACCCTAGCAATGTATATAAATGCTTGACAAAATGACGTTGGTAGAACCCTATGAGATAGAGTGGAAATCCCTAAAGGCAGAGGTGCATTATTATCTTGGAGACATGAAGAAATATCATCACACTTACGAACTCATTTTGAAATTCTTCCCCTTCTCCCCCGAGGCTCCGCAGGTGCTTTTTTTTTTTTCTTAACTCCGCCCTACCTAACAATTTTTTTTTTCTTAACTCCGCACTACCTAACAATTTTTTTGAAAGAATGATGCATATGAAACGTGGTCAAACTCTGCCAAGAACTCAATTTCAAGGCTCTATGGTTGTTGGGGTTTGAACCTGGGTCATTAATGTTGCGACACCCCATCTCAACCACTAAACTGAAAACCCAACTTATTTCAACAGTAATAAACAAGTCGTAGTCATAAACATATTATCCTAGTCTATTAGATATCCGCAGGGTTAAAATCTAATATGTCAAGACGGTTTTCATCTAGGATACGATTATTGACTTATTTAAGTGATTTGAAAACCCAATTTGTATCAATAGTGATAAACATATTTTCTTAGTTTATTGGATATTCACAACATTAAATTCTGATCCGTCCATACAATTTTCAGCTAGGATGGGGTTATCAACTCATCCAATCGGTGCTGAAAATGGAACTGTTGGTGTTCCCTGTCTATGCAGGGAGGGGTAATCCACATGTTATGCTGATTGGCCTCTCTAGCTCTTTACCTTCTAGAAGAGAAGGAATTCATAGATTTTTTCTATGGGTTTGTCAAATTCAAACACAACGTGTACGTAGAGTGACAAGAACAAGGTGCTAAGATCCTGGCTTTCGTGGCTGACTGGTCGCTCTAGCACTTTCCCTTCCATTTATTTGTCACCATTGAATGAGTTGCTGATAGTTCTTGCCCTGGATGGATCAAAGAATGTGAAACTTAGCCATGGTTTTCACTCGCCTTCAATGACATCTCTCTATATATAACGATTGTGTTGTGTCTCAAACAACGATGGAGGGCCAAGTTTCACTCGAATATTCATAAAACTTTGATCCTGTACGACATTGTTAGGAAACATGGCCCATTGAATGTCAGGTTCTTTGTCCACAACCTTGCATTGCAAATTGTACAGAGGCTTTAATATTTCAAAAGAAAAACAATAAATCATCAAAACAAATATACGGTCACCAAAAATGTTTGATGTGCAAATTTATTAATCGACTCAGGAATGGACATTTTATAGGATAACTTTTGAGAAAATCAGAATGAGAATTTGAAAACTAGTTTACTGTATATATCACATGTATTTGATTAAACCATCCAAATGAATAGCTAAAAATTTAAACCATAATTCACAGCCAAAATGCTTCATGACAAACATTTCTTTTATCAAATTCAACACTGAATGAAACCATAAACATGCATAGATTCTATATACCTATTGATCGCAATAGGAGTGGAAAGGGACAACATTCAGTCAAAACATCAATGATATAATAATGGTTCATAAATACATGTACCATCTGAGCGTTTTACTGGTTATTATTTAAACAAAAGTTTTCAGAATAATTGGCGTTCTTATTTAGATTAGCACAACTACACAGATAATGGTTGTTGGTGTATTTAAATAATATGCATTTTGTAGTAAGTCCGTAATAAATCATACAGATAATGGTTGTTGTCATATTTAAATAATATGCATTTTGTAGT
>CBVK0101254457.1:0-20508 GCA_900067695.1 Picea abies
ATATATATATATATATATATATATATATATATATATATATATTCAAAAAATTTAGAATGTCGAATTTTATTCCCAAAATTTCCACTGTCGAACTTCAAGGTCGCCGAATTCAAACACGAACACGAACCAGGTGACTAAGGCTGCAACATACATACCACAGGTTAACTTTCCTTTGAATGGAGGAGACCAAACTGCTGTTCTGTAAACCAGCCAACCAGATTTGATCTTATAGCATCATCCTCCTCAACTTTCTCCAATTTCAAGGCAGCTTCTATGCCCAGGACTTGAGAAAATGGCAATAGTTTCAAACTCCCGGATTATGCAAGAGAGATCAAGGGCAAAACCTCCCTTTACCTTGACATTTTCTGGTTGTTACAATACTATAGGATCTGCCATAATCAAGTTCTTGCAGCACTGCTTTTGATTAGTATGCCGCCACCTTTCCTGCACATGTATTACCGTTTTTCTCATGGCTCAAAAATGACCATACGACCTGTGCAACTTCTTCTTTGCTAGTGCGCTCTCTCCTTTGCTAACCAAAAACCAAAAGAGTTTCGAAAGAATAACAAAAGGGTCGACCCATCCTTCCTTATGTTTGAGAAAAAAGGCAATGAAAGAGACTTTTTGATGTTTCCTACTTTTGTCCAACCAATGCAGTAGCTTTTATCCACCTCATTAGCTTTTCCTAAAATGAAAATATTTGCACACGAAGTCAATTGAACTTTTGACTACATTTATTATTATAAAAGTGCCAAAATTTTAGGTAATGGGTCGAATACCCTTCTCCTTGCGCAAAACCATGGAAGATGTATCAAATGTGGACAATAGGCGGAAATCATAATTTTTTACCCTTGATCATACCAAACACCATGTAAACCTCCAAATTTAACTGCCACATGTCACTTTAAGAAACACTTCAACCGTACAATACTGGTCTTTAACCCCTCCCTCTTCCAAACACAAGAAACTTAGACCACACCTCCATTGCTTGCTTGGAACCATGACAACCACCTGCACCTGCTATATATAGAAAGTGCTAATTATAGGCATGTCTAAAAAGAGCAGTCTTTTCCAAAAAGCAAAAAAAACAAGAAAGTATTGATTCTGGCCAAATGGAGTATTAGCCCATAATTACAAAAAAGTGAAAAAGCAACTGAAAATGATTATCTCGGAAGCAAATGAAAATCGGTCCCATTTGACTCGCTTTTTCATGAAGATTAAGAAAATGCAGTCATCTTTGTCATGCGGCCCCTGCATCTCTGGATATTGAAAAAGGCACAACTACTAAAATAGTAGCTCCCTGGAATGTGATAAAACTGAATCTCAGAGGAACTCGAATCAATGAAGATGCCTGGAAGTAACTGAAATGAGACAGTGTGATGGAGTCTCGCTGGAACTTAACCCTGCAGTAACAAGAAGTGCTACTAGGGGTTAACAGGAAGTCCCACCTCTTTTGGAGGCAGTTGAACACCTTGAGGAAATTTCAGCACCTATTTTGAAGGCAGCTAGCTTCCGGAGCAATTATCTTTTGACATAATACCAAGAATTCCACCAGATCGACACCATTAGAACTAGAATGGCCATGGGATTTCTAAAAAGTGGTCATACTAGAAATTTGGGCAAAAACTGACACAGTTATGGTGCTTTTAAAATCTGTCACGAGAAGATTGTCACGAAATTTTGACCACTCATGGGACACTTTTGGAGGAGATCGTTGAGGTTTTTGAGGAGGCCATTCCACCTTTTAGCAGGTCGTTCCACATGTTGAGGAGGACGACTTGACACTTAAGGATAGTTTACTTGAGTTGGGGAGCATCCTTGGGGTCTTTTGACTAATTCATTCATGTGTCATGGATATTATTGTATAGGTGGCATAACCACCTCATAGTTTATGTATTTTTTACCATATCTCTAGGGTTTGTAAAGAGAGAATAGTATTTTATATTCTTTTTAGGCTAAAAGCTAGGAGAATATTATTATTGAAATGAGAAGAGTGGTAGATATCTCATATAAATAGAGAAGCACTTCTCATTTGTAAACCATTGCTACTTGTGGAGATTTATCATTACTTGTCTACTACTACTTTCTCTCTTTTACAAATCGCTATGGATGGCTAGTTAGAATGACTTTTTGGAGAGGATGTCTTGTGGATGCTTTTGCTACTTCATGGATGTTCATTGATAGGGTTTTGATGGTGAAAGATTTCTTGAGTAAGTGATCTCTTGTTATCATGTGGTTTTGTTTATGAAGGAATGTAAATGTAATGTTGCTTCTCTAGTGATGTTTGTGCATTCTCTTGGATCTTTCTTGAACAGGCCCTTCTTGTTAAAACCTTTCGAAGGTTACTAGTGAAAAAGCTGCCCTTGAATTATCTTTGAAGACCTAGTGATATACTAGGAGGATCTTTTAGGGTTAGTAGTGAACAACCCTAGATCCACTCACATCTTTCCAAAGGAGTATTGACCCCATATGCCCAAAAACATAGTAGGCACTAGTCATTCTCCCAATAGTCAATCACAAAATTCCAAACTTCAACTCTTTTATTGTTTAAGGGTTAGAATAGGGTTTTATTACAGATATATATTCATTTGCAGCCATTAAAGACTAGGACATTTTGATATTCATGCATATTGTTGACTTAATAATCATCTTTAAACCCTAAATTGCATTGTTAATTTGTTATTCCAGCCTTCTAGGGCTGGACGTCTAGGGTTTTAGGGTTGTTATATGCATTCAAAATTTCAAATTTTGTTAGTTAATAAATACCCTAGTTTAATCCATTATTTGGCCCTCTTTCTTCATTGGTTTATTACTTGTTCAAGGGCTAATCTAATTGCTCCTGTCATAACTTGTATTGATGCTGTAATTTACTATCTTTCTTTCAAGTTTTACAACAGGCAATAGTTTTTTCTTCTCTTGTAGTGTTTAGGGATCCTCTTGAGCCCGAAATTGATTTGGTAAGCTTTCTAAATTGACCTAGATCCTCATCCATTCAATTCTGGAAATTGCATAAACTTACCACCTTATTCTTACCTTGATTATCTTATTCCATTGGTCGTAGATTAAGTAGCTACATGGGAGGCGTTAGACTTGATGGTGTCTTGCCTAGGGATTCCTGAAGGTTACTAGGAAAGCCTCCCTTGTGTTGGATTTACTCATTCACTAAAGAGAGGGAAGTTGTTTCTTAGGTGACAGTGGTGACATCTTTCGATGTTCAACTAATCTCGGTGCCTTGTGAAGGCTTTGCACTAGGGTGCTAGATTGTGTGGTAACATGGCGCACATGGAGGGCTTGGTTGCTTACTTGGGAGGAAGATCTATTTGGAGGAGAAGATTTAGGCATTTAGGAGAAGGGCATTGGGCCCTAGGTAGCATGGACTCACTTGTTTTTTACATGGGGCCTTATGCTTGACTTGAGGTGTGTTTATTGAGGTCTAATGGACCTGGAGTTGCACATGGCTTAGGAGGGAACGTTGGAGCATTGGACACCTTTGGAGAAGGAGAGTTGGACCTTTCTTGAGAAGCACTCTACTTTGGAACCTTGATTGATGGACATCCATACATTGGTTGGGTTAGAAGTGATCTTCAAGTCTCTACACTTATCACCTTGGTTGGGCTAGGAGTGATCTTCAACCTAGTTTAGTGGAAGGAAACTCCCATGTCACTTTTGTCAACGAACCTTTCAATAACATTATTCAATGTGGTGTTATGTCTATGAATTATGGTGTGATTACTCCTTCGTACACCATATCAATATCGTTATAAAGTTAATATTACAACTACCACAAAATTTACAAGTTCCACAAGGACAGTAAGGTAAACAAAGTAAAATATAGATAATGGAGATCAAATCAATCATATTTCTCAAAAACTTGTCAAGTCTCTACACTTATACCTTGGTTGGGTTAGGAGTGTATCTTCAGCCAAGTTTTATGAAAGGCAACTACCATGTCACTTTTGTCATCAAACCTTTCATCAACATTCTTGAATGTGATGTTATGTCCATGAAATGTGGTGTGATTTAATCCTTATGGTCACAAAGCATTTGTAATATCCATCATTCAATCATTTATATATTTATTTGTGGGCATATCTCTATTTATTCTGAAATATCATTGTTGCACCTATTACATTGGTATTGTTATCCCCAGTTTAGGGATAACTAAGGAGATTATGTCTTGAGGCCCACAGGTCCTAGACATGGAGTACCGAGAGCCATATCGACTTGAGCATGGCCTTAGAGGGCACATCTTTTCATTCTTCAATGCCTCCATTTTGTCAGCAGCAGCAGCATCCATCACCTCGGCCTGGTCCTATAGCAAAAGTGGATCTTGCTCCATGAGGTAATGAGTCCGGGTATCATGGTATGTGTCACTCTGATCCTCAAAACCTTTGAATATGTGCATTCAATTCTTTTTGTTTCTAAAGGGTGCTTGAATCTTATACCTATCCACTTGACCATATCTGGGGGGAATGACAGGATGCCCTAGTAAGCTTGTGCCCATAGGTTTTGAGTTGCCACTGGGAGGATTTATGAGAAGCCATCGTCCGCTCCCACCATACGTACCACTTTCCATCTTTCTCCTGCTCATCCATCCCATTACACTGGTCCGGGCATTGTGTTGGCCAAATATTTAAGGGTTGTACCTTACCTTGTGGGAAGAAGGGGCTAAAGGCCCAAAGGGTAAAAGTAGCTGGCAAAAGATAGAAGCCAAAGAATGAAACCTTGAGATGCTTCGCCCAAGGATCCCCGAGAAAGCAGTAAAAAAGATTCTCAACAAGAAACAGAGGGACCCATAAAAATAATAAAACAAGACCTAGTTAGAGGATAGGGGCTCTCATCACGAGCCCGCCTATTAGGTCCATCGGCATGTAGCGGTATGACACTACCAATAGCTAGTCACCATGCCAGGGTAGTGGCTCTTGGTGGCATAGCCAAGCGAAAGGGGTCTCATCACAAGCCAGCCTTCTCATTTCCGTGAAATGCTTGTGGGTAACATTGCCACCACTAGTCACCACACTGGGGCAGTGTCCCCTAGCTAGCTTCTTGAAGAAAAAGCAATAAAATAAAGAAAAAAGGCATGAATGGGCTTGGAAACATTTGCATCCATGACAGGTGCAGCTCACCCTCTACAAAGGCACCCACAGGTAAGTCATGCATTTCCCTGCTATCACTACACCCCTTGCCCAGACATCCCTTATCCACTTCATCCACTCACATGGCTTGGATTTGATCTCTCCCGAAAACACCTCACATCCAGTGAGTATTAGCCCAATAGGACATCCTAGCGTTTCCTCCAAACCTGGCTTGTATATTAGTATAATGTCTTTGAGCACTTGTCCGGGTAAAAAGGGTTCTATGCACATGTTTAATAAAATTGATGATTAGATGTGATTGACATTGCTATGACCCCTGTGACTTATGAGCCCATGGATGGTGTATCAGTTGATGTGCAGGGCCATACTCGATGGACAAGTACCCTTATGGACAGGTATGAAGATTTTACAGGTCCTATAAGCTTGCCTACTGGGTTTGTCTTTGACCACAGTTAGGCTCTAAGTTTCAACTGCCAGGTAAAGTATTTTTTGTTGTTTTATAACAGCCAACAGTCCAAATGTTTCTTGCTGATTTGTTACGGTTATACTTGCGATTTTGGGTGCTCTAGCATGTAGTTTTAGTGTCCAGATGTTAGCACATGCATACCAAAATAAATACAACACACCTATAGATCTTTACAGCTGAAAATAAAGAGATCTAAGAGACTAATCAATGCATTTGTGTACACAGGTATTTTTGGTCAACATGACCCTAGATAAAACCCCCCCGAAGAAAACCAGTTTGGAATATGTATGTATATACGACGAAAGCAGAGGAAAGAATACAGCAAGTACAATAAATGATGGAACCTGATACAATACCAACTCGATCTGAGTTGATATACAAGCCCAAAACCTCCAAGTGTGCCCCAGAATGGTGCGCCCCACATACAAACTGATGAATCCATTGAATCTGCTCCAACTGCAAACTGTGAGCTCAGATCTAGAAACCCCTCCACAGTAATGAAGCTTTGTTGAATGGCTTTCCTCTACAACTGATCCCATTGCAATTTGATGCCTAGAAGTCCATCAACAACTGATGCGCCCCAATCTAGCAATGCGCCCTCATCAGATGTAGAACCTCTCCGGTAAATAAACCAAGCAAGTAGCTAGTAGCCTCCCTCCATGAAAGCTAGTGCCCAAGCTCAAGCATCCTCACAAAACTGACCTCATGCTCATCCTCCAAGAGCTCCTCTCACAATGAACAAATGAGTGAATGAACAATGCACCCTCCTTCACCCTTTGCGCCCCTCTTTGACATCCAAAAGAAAAACCTAGAGAATGAACTGTGGAGATCATCTCATCTCCCATCTAATCGATGGTTGAGATCTCCCAATAAATATCTAAATCACAAACCCACTTTGGGTTAAGTTTCCTAAGTCAACTTTATGTCTCTAATTCACCCCTTTGTGAATTAATAGTCACTTTAGGCCAAAAATGAGTAAAATTTCACTTTAGACAAAGTCAAAGTGAAATTAGACAAAAGTAGAAGGCACAAAGTGTAATGTCCTTCCCTCATGTGCTAAGGAGGTCATAAGCACATGGGGAACACCTCCCAAGGTACAAAACTCAACATTCCCTCTTACCGAGGAAGGTGTTCCTCACCAAGCCCATCTTGTCTCTGAAATAGACATGGTTGCCCCATGGCAGGGCCTTGGTGAGAATATCTACAACCTGGTCATCTGTAGATAGATACTGCAACTGAACTACCCCTCTCTGAACCCAGTCACGAATGAAGTGGTACATGATCTCAATATGCTTCGACCGGTCATGAAACACTGGATTCTCAGAGAGTTTTATGCAACTCTGATTATCACAGTGAATGACAGTCGGTGACATCTCCTGACCAAATAAACCAACCAGCATCTTACGAAGCCAAATGGCCTCGCAACTGGCCTGACTGGCCACCATATACTCTGCCTCGGTCGAACTCAAAGCAACTGACTTCTACTTCCGGCTGAACCAGGAAACAAGTCCTGACCCCAAACTGAAGCAGCACCTTGAGTTGCTTTTCCTATCAACAGTGCATCCTGCCCAGTCTGAATCTGTGTAGCCAACCAAACGAACTCCATCTCCCCTGACATAGTCTAGGCCATAGTCCATTGTCCCAGCAACATATCTCAAGACGTATTTTGCCCCAACCATGTGAACACTCCTCAGCTCAACCATGTACTGATTGAGAGTGTTCACGGCAAAACAAATATTTGGTCTGGTGTTAACCAGATACATGAGCGAACCGATCAACTGCCTGTATATTGTGGCATCCACCAACTGGCTATCCGAAGCACTAAGCTTCTTCCAGTTGGTGATCATAGCTGTAGACATGGGTCTGCAATCCTCCATCTGAAACCTGCTCAAAATATCTGTTGCATACTTCCCCTGCCTGAGAAATACGTGACCCTCCTCCTGCCATACCTCCATACCTAGAAAGTAGTGCATCAATCCGATATCACTCATCTCAAACTCTCATGCAAGTCCCAGCTTGCACTCAACTATGAGATCCTCGGCTCCAGTGATGAATAAATCATCCACATACAAAATGAGAATGAGCATGTCCTCACCCCTAATGATGAAATAGAGGTTTGGATCAACATTGCTCTTCTCGAAGCCCATCTGAAGCAAATAAGTATCCATGCGTGAATACCAAGCTCGGGGAGCTTGCTTCATACCATATAGTGCCTTCCTCAGAAGACACACGTGAGTCTCCTTGTCACTCACCTCAAAACCCTGTGGCTGCTCTATGTACACCTCCTCCTCAATAAAGCCATTCAGAAATGTGGTTTTCACATCCATCTGGTGAATGCGCCAACCCATCTCTGTTGCTATGGCAATGCTAGTCCTGATAGAAGTGTATCTCACAACTGGTGCGAAAGTCTCGTCATAATCGACTCCCTCAATCTGAGAGAAGCCTCGTGCCACAAAACGGGCCTTGTGTTTCTCCACACTGCCATCTGCAGCAATCGTGGTCTTGTACAACCACCTGGAAGTCACAACTGACTTCCCCACTGGCCTCGAAACCACATCCCAGACATCATTGCACACAATGGAGTCATACTCCTCGACCATGGCCTCTCTCCAGACCTGATGGTCCACTACCTGCGCAAAAGTTTGTGGCTCTATATCCCTGATACTCGTCACTAGTGCCAAATATGCTCCCAATCTGACTGGTGGGCTGCTCTCTCTGATCTGGCTCTTGGGCTCCCCTACATTCTCCTTGGGCTCCTTCAGGGTCTCCTAAAACCATCTAGGTCTCCTCTTCCCTAAAGTGGTCAATGCAGAAGTAAGGTCACTCTGCCCAAGAGTGACTGCCACAGGACTCATCTCAACACTCTGAGATACCGAAGTCTGTGCTCCCTCTGAAGTCTGTGCCCCATCTGACTGAAACTGCTCTGACTGTGACCCTAAAGTTGTGCATGGTGACCCTGTCACCCCTAATACTGGTGTACTCGAAATCTGAGGTTGTGCTCCCTCTGAGACTGCAACTGGCAACTCTGCATCATCCTCAACTCCAACTCTCAACTCAAGAGATCTCGCAAAAGCCCTATCCTCCTCAAATCTGACATCTCTGCTCACCACCACTCTCCTAAGTGGCAGAATGTAGATGCGATAGGATTTCGATACCTCTGAGTATCCAACTAGAATCCCCTGTTGGGCTGTGGGTTCTAGCTTTGTCCTCCTCTCCGAGGGGACATGACAAAAAGTCAAGCACCCAAATATCCTAATGTGCTCGACATCGGGCCTCCTATCAGTGAAGGCCTCCTCAAAAGTCATCTTCCCCAAAATCCTATGGGGGCTCCTGTTCTATAGGTAAACTGCAGTAGCACATGCCTCTGCCCACAAGTACAAAGGCAAACTCTGATCATGCAGCATGGATCTCGCTGCACTGGTAATGGCCCGGTTATTCCTCTCGGCAACCTCATTCTGCTAGGGGTTGTAAGGTACAGTCATTTGTCTCCTGATGCCATGTTGTGCACAAAAGTCTACAAACTGTCTCAAGGAATACTCTTTCCCGTTATCCGACCGCAAGACTTTGATCCTCTTTCCCGATTGGTTCTCCACAAGAGCTCTGAACTCTTGGCCTTCAGGAAATAGATCCAAGTCTTCCTCAAGTAGTCATCAATAAATGTGAGATAGTACTCACAACCACTCAAGGACCTCCGAGTCATGGGCCCACACACGTCCGTGTGTACTAAATCCAGTATCCCAGCCGACCTAGTGTCACTGTTGGGGAACGATGCCTTGGCAAACTTGCCAAGCGCACACCCTCTGCAAACATCATGATGTTCTATGTTGATCTATGGCACTCCGGTCACAACCTCTCTCAGTCCTCCAAGAGCCCCATGATGTAGGTGGCCCATCCTACGATGCCATAACTCACATAATTGTTTGTTGTTGTCGCTACTCATTGCCAATGCATGAAGTCGTTGAAAAAACAATCTGAACAATTTCCCCTCTCTCACTCCAATCACCTATCCTGAGGCTAGTGAAGACCCCTGAGGATCAATCAGTACCTCGGTGCCTCTGAATGTCACCTCAAGACCTCTATCCTGGAGGGTGGAAACTGAAATCAAATTCTTCTTCATGCCAGGGACATAAAGAACGTTCGTGAACGATATGGGTGGCATGCCATCTCTCTGAAAGGCAAATGTGCCAACCCCTTCAACTCTGACAACTCTATCATCTCCAAGAGAAATCTCAATCCTGGCCTCAGTGTCTCTGAGATCAGAAAAGTGCTCTCGAATCCCAGTCATATGGCTTGAAGCCCCACTATCAATATACCAGATACTAGGTGTCGTCTCAACTGAAGTGCAGCATATGAGGAAAGCACACTCTCTCTGAAACTGTGTCTGAAAGTCTATCTCCTCTGATGTAGTTGCGGTACCACCCTTCTTCTTCTTCCTGTTTGGGGCACTATCCAGAATAGTGCCCAAACTTCTTACAAACAAAGCACTTCACTTTGCTCATATCTCTCTTTTGACCACTGTTGCTCTCTCCTCCTCCACTCCCCTGTGGTGGGGCCCCAAACTTGGGACCCTGCCGACCCCCACGGTCGGTTTTCTTCTTTCCCTTTGACCAAAGAGCAAGATCCTCCTCACCCTGACCAATTTGTTGTTGTTGTTGCTGCTACTGCTGTCCAGAGGCCTCAGCTACTGGCCTAGTCTCCTCCTGGACGAAGTCATCCCACATCCTCTCCCATGTAGGCATGACCTCCCTGGCAGCTATGCCACGTACAAATGGACCCCATGGTTTGATGAAACTATTCATAGATTCTCTCACCAAAGAGTTAGGGTCAACAACCTCGCCGACGACTCCAAGATCGTCTCTGATCTAAGTGAAGCGACCAAGGAATGAAGTTACCGACTCATCCTTGAGCATGCGAATGCCCCTGAGTTGGTCATGAAGAACCATCTTCCGGTTTTCATTGGAGCTCTCATACAACTTGCATAGAGATGCCCACATCTCGTATGCACAAGCCTTCCCCGTCAAATGGGGTATGATATGATCACAGACTACGTCACAAATAGTTCTTTTCGCCTTGTTGTTCTTTTTCCTGAACTCTGCCACCAAGACAGGAGAAGTGACAGGAATGGGCGGAACAGTTGCCTCGACTATATCCCATAGCTCGAGGTCCTCCAAGACAAAGACCATCCTCACCTTCCAAGGCGACCAATTGCTAGCCCCTGCTAGCCTGTCCTCAATTCGCATCTAAGATGCTAACATCTCTGCCAAACTGCAAACCCCAACTGATGCTCACACTGCCAAGGAAAACACTGTCTCACTCCTGTCAACACAGGTGTGAAAAGAGACAAGTGTAATCTGACCTCACTCCTAACAAAATAGATGTGAAAAAATGTCACGTCAAATCAGCCTCACTCCTACTGCGTAGATGTGAAAAGAGACTGATGACAAGTGTCAAAACTGCCCAACTATCCTCTGCAAAATTCTGCCCTCTAACAACCACTGAATGAGTCAATAGCTGTCCTCAAAAATCTGCCAAGAAGATGTGTATGACAACCAACAAAATGTTGTCCCAACTGCTCAAAATTTCATCCACCAACACTCAGATACCATGAAGATTTTACAGGTCCTATCAACTTGCCTAGTGGGTCTATCTTTGAGCACAGTTAGGCTCTAAGTTTCAACTACCAGGTAAAGTATTTTATGTTGTTTTATAACAGCCAACAGTCCAAATGTTTCTTGCTGATTTGTTACGGTTATACTTGCGATTTTGGATGCTCTAGCATGTAGTTTTAGTGTCCAAATGTTAGCACATGCATACCAAAATAAATACAACACACCTATAGATCTTTACAGCTGAAAATAAAGAGATCTAAGAGACTAATCAATGCATGAGTCGGGATAAAACCCCCCAGGGGAAATACCAGTCTGGAATATGTATGTATATATGAGGAAAGCAGAAGAAGGAATACAGCAAGTACAATAAATGATGGAACCTGATAAAATAGCAACTCGATCTGAGTTGATATACAAGCCCAAAACCTCCAAGTGCACCCCAGAATGGTGCGCCCCACATACAAGTTGTCGAATCCACTAAATCCGCTCCAACTACAAACTGTGAGCTCAGATCTGGAAACCCCTCCACAGTAATGAAGCTCTGTTGAATGGCTTTCCTCTGCAACTGATCTCACTGCAATCTGATGGCTAGAAGTCCCTCAACAACTGATGCGCCCTGTTGACCGCCTATTCAGCTAGGGGTCAACTCATGTGCCATGAAGTATGCATCTATGTTGAAAACAATATTGGTTCTACTTGGGCATTTGATGCCCCAGAACAATTTTTTTGTAAACGAAATTTCCGCACCCCTGCGTGGGTTAATAATGTAATAAGTCTGCATGGATCATAGTTAGGTCAGGTATCTTGGGATGTTTCCATTAGGGGAGTTCCTTTCACCGAGGTTTTTTTATCCTCAGGTTGTCAACCGGGCTCTCGAGCCTGGCTGACTTCCCTTGAGTTTTTCCCTCCACACATGCAATAATTTCCTCCAAAGTGGTGAACGGCGCTCTAGTGGTCTCGTCCTTTGGTAACCTTTGTTTAGGAATGTTGTAAATGACCATGCTAAACAGTGTAGAAAGTTTCGCGGAATTTCGTCGGGTCTAGATAGGTTTTTTTTAATTAATTAAATTTTTAATAATTCAATTAATTAAATTTTTTTTTGAGCTAATGTTGTAAAAACTCGTTCTTGGGGATTTTGATAGGGGTATTTGTGCTCAAAAGAAATGGAATAGCACCCCCTACACCCATAGACCAAGTTTCAGCTCAGTCGGACAAGTTTTGCTATGTGTTTGTCCACTTAAAGTCAGAGTCAGTCAAAACAGCAATTTTAATTGCTAAAGTTACATTAGTGAAATGTCAAAATTATTGTAATTATGAGTTAGTGAGTTAGTGGTAAGGTGGCAATGAGCAAGTTAGACCCTCCTAACCTACCCAAACCCATCCTAACCACTTAACAACCTTATCTACACACTTAACTAACATCTACACTCATTTTACCCATGCCCTATGGGGAAAAACGACCCCCCTTTACACAAACCTTAATGTTTTGATTTCATTCTTTGTGTGGGCCCCTCTTATGAGAGGTGCGCCCTTCCTAAGCTTCCACCTATCCATTCCTTTGACCCCACACCTCATTTCCTAGCCTAGGTGGCGCCCCTCTAACCTAGTTTGCGTCCCCCTTTCCTAGCTCACACCCCTCTACACCCAAAACCTTAGTAAAACATCCAAACATTAAAGTGGGCCCTCCTATAATGACTAGTGCGCCCCCCCTAGCCTATCCTTTCACTCCCTCATGGCCCACGTATGCAACTTCATCAATCCAAAACCCTAAGAGGGCGCCCTCTCCTTGAGATTGGTGCTTTGTACTTGAGATTTGACACTTGGACTCAATCCAAGTGCCCTCACCTTGCCTTTTTGGGTATAAATAAGACCCCTCCTCACTCATTTTCATCACCATTCTTTGAGCTACTATTATGCTGCTGAAATTTCATTCCACCTTCTTGCTCTTGCCATCAAGCCACTCAACTCATTGCTCTTGAGAGTTTTGGAAGAAGTATTTCTCAAACACTCTCTTATTTTGGAATCATAGAAAAGCTTTGGAGGATTTTGGAAGAGATTGAAGAGTATTCTTGTTTCTTCTTCACATGAGGTGACTTGCATTGTTTTGGTTTGTTGTGTTGTAGCAAGTAGATCTTTGGTAGAGTATTCTACTAGGGTAAACTAATTGAAGAGTATTCTTGTTGGTTTATGTTCATGTTGAATAGCTTAGGATTTGCAAGTATTTCGTTCTAAGTCTATTCAAGATAACTATCTATTTCCATGCTTCACCACTTTCCTTGAGTTTTGCAGGTCATTTCAAAAGGATTATTGGGCTAGCATCAAAGAGGAGCCTACCCTTAACCCTTTCTTACACTCCTAGCATTTCTGTTTTCCATTTTTATTTCTGCATACATTCCATATTTATTTCAGCATTCTAACACTCTTAGATAGGTCAACAATATATCTTTTTCTTGCAGATTTTTATGCAGAAATTTTCTGTGTAAAAGCAGAAAAATTCTCTAACATTTGGTTGTGTTTTCCTGTATCTTCGGGGACATAAGACTAAATGCCCTGCTTTCCTGTGCAGTTATATCTTAGCAATATTAATCTAACTTGCCGGCACCTTGGGAGAGTCATCCCCAAAATCGCCCTGGCTTAAAAGAAATCTATTGTTTACTTACTTCTTTTTCATATTGCCGGCACCTTGGGGGAGTCATCCCCAAAATCGCCTTGGCTTAAGGGAAATTAACTATTTACTTATTTTCGTTCTTCATATCGCCGGCACCTTGGGGGAGTCATCCCCAAAATCGCCTTGGCTTAAAGGGAAATTAACTTTTGATGATTCACAATGCTATCTAGTTAGAATATCTTTAGTGATCATCATTTACAAGTTAGCTTTGCTTTAAGTATCTCATTTTATATGCTCACGCCCTCATGATGAATGGTTAGATAACTTGGATGCAATCTTAGTGCTTTCGTTCACTCCTTCTCAAGTTATTGGGCAAATTCTCTAATCTTTTATGCATGTGACATGAATATGGCTTAAAACCCTTTCGTTATATTGCTAAATTTTCATTTTCAAGCGTTTTTACTTTCATAAGCTCAACGTATGCATGTGGATGGAGGGTTAACTTTCCAATTTCGTTTTGGTACACACTTTAGCATTCATCCTACATTTTGCAATCACATGTTTATGATTATGGATGGAATGATGTGCATATGATGAATATCTTTTAGGCTCGTTTCATTCATGTTTTAAGCACCTACGTCCCATTTTTCTTTTAAGCACGCTTCACTTATATATATCTTTTGTTTATGGGCTTTATGTTTCACATGTTAAGCATCTTTACGCTCAAGTCACTTCGCTTTATGGTCTAAGGCATACACACTCACGGTTTTACATTTTGCAAGTGCCTACGCTTCATCTTTCACGTTTCATCTTTAACTTACATGTGGAATGGTTCATGGTTGATGGTTTAACATTGTGCAATAATTCTTTCATGTGATGATATGTTGATGGTGTTTTAAGTTACGCATTGCAAGCACTCGATTTCACAACATTTCAGTTCGGCCATGCACTAAAAACTAAAATTTTGAAGGTCTAAAACTTGTCTAAAAGCAACCAAACACACCTAAAGACCCACCCGCGGGTCATAATAACATTTAGTAACATTTTAGGGGCTTCATTCAGCCATCTCCACAATCTGAAACGGGCTTGAGGAAAACAACGGAGGGTAGTGGCGGGGGACCGTCCCGTGGTTTCATTGGAGAGATCCCTTCCGGGAAGTACTCTTGCTGTCAGGACTGACCGAGGAAGCTAGGGTAAGGCCTCGTTAGCCTTACTATCTTGAGCACCAGGCAGTCATTTGACCAAGGGAAAAGGAAGCTTGAAGCACACACCTAGTTAGGAGGAGGGAATTAAAATTAATCAATCTTTAAGAAACTCCTAAACACTTAGTTGCATAGATCACTTGTGTATGTTTGGAGGGTATTAGATGTATGCATAGGCAAACATAACTTGTGGAATATTTCATTGTTTTATCTATCTATTGCAACTACATCTTTATATCTGCTATGTTTACATGAGCAATTGAGTTACTTGTTGAATATCCTGTTACTAAGTTAGTTTTCCCCTTTGGCCTATAACAAATTAAAACTAACTCCTAGAACCTTAATATTAAAATTAACTTAGTAACTAGGGACTACCCCCCTTGGCTTCCCTAGGAGTAAGGCTAGAAGGAAGAAGTTCCAGTCAAGGTGGCAGTGGGGACTTGGAACCTAGACATTGTGTCTCCAAGGGCACACTAAGTGAGTTGGACTTAGCTCACGTTAGCAAGTGTGCATTAGGACGGCAACACGCCTCAATCTGACAATGCGCCCTCCTCAGAAGTAGAACCTCTCCAATAAATAAACCAAGCAAGTAGCTAGTAGCCTCACTCCATGAAAGCTAGCGCCCAAGCTCAAGCATCCTCACAAAACTGATCTCATGCTCATCCTGCAAGAGCTCCTCTCACAATGAACAAATGAGTGAATGAACAATGCGCTCTCCTTCACCCTTTGCGCCCCTCTTTGACATCCAAAAGGAAACCTAGAGTATGAATGGTGGAGATCATCTCATCTCCCATCTAATAGATGGTTGAGATCTCCCCATAAATATCTTAATCAAAAACCCACTTTGGGTTAAGTTTTTCTAAGTCAACTTTATGTCTCTAATTCACCCCTTTGTGAATTAATAGTCAATTTTAGGCCAAAAATGACTAAATTTCACTTTAGACAAAGTCAAAGTGAAATTAGACAAGAGTACAAGGTACAAAGTGTAATTTCCTTAACTCTTGTGCTAAGGAGGTCATAAGCACATGGGGAACACCTCCCAAGGTACAAAACTCAACAAGGTACACATGGGGAGATGATTAGTTCGGACCTCCATGGGGCTGAAAGCCCATCAGATGGATGTTGAGACCCCAGCAGGGGGCAGACACAGATCAGAAGGTTTGCATCGGAGAAGAGGAGGACATTCCACCAAAGGCAGCTTGGCAGAGCCTTACCCAGGGGGGTTGTGCCTTTTCCACCAAGACATTGGCCTTGGAAGGCCCATGACGTCACCTAGGACACCCATGACGTCATCCAGTATTTGTGGAGGTTTTGGGAGGCAGTTATGTGTCAAATGGCACATGTGGCAAGTTCCTAAGGCCCAAGGAGGCCTAACATTTTTCTCCAGGAAGCCAACGTTGCCTTAAAAGGGCCTAACATCACCCTAAAGGGTCATGGCGTCATCATTTTGCTTGATTTAGGGTTTTAAATTGTGACATTTAATGTAAAACAGTATTTTGATGTATTTTTGGCCATGTCGACTTTTTGTGACCTAAAAATAAAATTAAGGTCATTGCTATTGTATAAATAGAGAACTAAAACTCTCTTTTTCTAATCATCTTTTACTCACCACTTGGTGAGGTCTGAAATTTGCGGCCCTCGTTAGCGTTTTGGCTGAAATTGTGGCGCACTTGTTGAAGGAGGCTTCTTTTTGGTGATCTTTGCAATTTTTCTTGGTGGATAGTTTATAACTAGGGTTTGGCTTAATGAATACTTGGTGAATGTAAGTGAATTTCTGCAATCCTTTTCTTACTTGAATGGTTATAGTGTTTTACTTGCGTTTTGTTAATGAAATTGTTGGAATAAACCCTAGGAAATAAGCACATGTTGATGTCCTTGTTTTAATTGCTATTTACCTACTAGATTATGCCAAGGAGTCGTTTTTTTTGTTGAAGACATTGCTAGGGCCTTGCCATTGCAACACCCTACCTCTTGTTCTTCATCCTAGCCATATTTTACTTGGTCATTGAGCTAAAGGAGGAAAACCTACTAAAGCCTAGGCTTACCTACACCTTAGTAGTTGTTTTCCCCTAGGGTTTGATGGTTGAAGGCTTGGATTACCAACACTTCATCCATCAAATTCCTCGTCTTTGGCCCTACTATTATCATCTTGTTCCTTCAATTCTTGCCGCTACTTTTGACTCCATTTCCCTATGAATGCACTGGTCTAAGACTTCTTGCCTGAGTGTTTTGATCATAACCTTCCAAATCTTTGAACACTTACTAATACCTTCTAACCCTAGCTTAGATTGACCTACTAAACTCCTTGCTGCCATCATCTATTTGATTTATAGTCATACTTTGCAGCATTGAATGCTTCTTTAAGCAATTGAAAGATTGGCTAATGCACAGTAGTCTTTGCTTCTAATGAATGTTGGTATTGTGACATCGATGATAAATCATTCTTGCTCATTTTGAAGCTTCTTTAAAGCATTTATTGTGAAGTAACGTGTTGTGATTGTTGCTACTATACATCTTTGCTTACTTCGTCAATATATTAGTCAATTGCTTTATTTGAGAAAGTCTCTGATTATATGAAGTACTTACCAGCAAGTGACCTTGCAAATATAGTTTCGTCATTCATGTTCCTTTGTTCCGGGCAGGTACATTTCTAATTCTTATTATCTTTATTGGTTGTTTAGTCGAACTTTCTGATCAATGGTGACTTGTGAGAGGGGACTTTTACTTAGCCTTCATCCTTTGCCTTCACAAAACCCCAGGTCACCGGGGACGTCTCCCCTGGGTCTACCACCCTAAATAGAAAGAGACATCATGTTGAGGTGACAGTGATAGGATAGTCTCCCGTTACGCCTTTTTGTCTTCATTTTCCTTTTCCCTTCCATCAAAAGTACAAATTGTGCGATAACAGGTATCAAAGCCAATCCTAGGTCACTCCCATTGTGACAAAGGCATATATCTAAGGGATCATACGAGTAACATCACATTCTAGGGAAAAGGTTTTCTCTACAAGTCCACTGCATCCACCCAACCACCTCTCCCAGTTGTTGAATTTAAAGCAGCTGCAAGAGCCATTCTCTGGGAGGATGGCAAAGACCCTAGCTAAGATCTAGGGCCCCCAGTGTACTCCTAGGGATTTGGTCTGGGACCAAACAGTCATTGCCATGGCAAAAGACCCTTGTTAGGGCCCCCAATAGATAATTGGGGTTCTTGGTCTGGGACCAAGCAGTAAAAACCCTTGAGAAGGCCCCCAGTATATGACTGGGGTTCTTGGTCTGGGACCAAGCAGTTAAAGTCCCTAGATATGTCTAGGGCCCTTAGATATGTTCCAGGGTACCCATGCCTGGGACATGGGTTGATCCTTGGTCTTGTACCTTGGTGGATAAGACCCCAGAAATGTTCTGGGGCAACCTGGTTCTTGATCAGGTGTTTGTTGGTGTATGACCCTCTTTGAAGGTGGGCATGACCACACAAGGGATGTATCCCATATGCAATGATGATAAAGTTAAAAAGGTCACCTTGAGAATGAATGGACAAGTATTGCCACCAAGTAACCCCACCTAAACCCCCTTTACCCTTGCTTGTGTTTACTTGGGGTTTTGTATTTTTACTTTAGGGATTAATGTGAAAATATTAATTAAATGTTTTATTTATAACATGTTTAATTAATATTTATATTAATTAAATATGTTATTTTTAATTATTATTTCTTATTAACCTACACTAGCCTAAAGTATAAATAGAGACCTTCCCCCTTACCTTTAACATATTCATAGATTCTCCTCCAAAAGTAAGCAGATCTCCTCATGTTTACTGCGGCCCCTTTTTGCAACTGTTGCTTGAGATCTTTCCTGTGGTGACTCAGCCCTTGAGGTCTTTCCTGTGGTGGCTCGGCCCTCCTACTGGCCATTTTTGTTCAGTTGTTAACTATTGATGTTTGCTCCCTGTTTGGTGATGATTAGAGGGACCTATAAGCTGCATATCCAGGGCTGATTTATGTTGTGTTGTGGAGATTAGCTGTCGTCTTCTTTCTACAGCAAGTCTAGTACCCTAGACTCCTTCCAAAAGCTGCCGCTACCTTTCTCTGATGCAGATCTGTCCTTCTACTTGAGCCGCAGCCCCTCTGCTGATTTTAAGACTATCGTACCTATCTGTGTGTATGAGGGTTTGATCACAAAATTTCCTGTTTGAAGTCTAAGTGGTGTTTCCTCTTGGTGGCAAGTTAGTCTAATCATCTCTTCGCAAGAGATCTAACCCTTGTGGTAGATCTATGATCCTAGACTTTTTCTGAGCATACTATTCAGTGGTTATTCATCTCTTGTGTGAGTCATGAGCTCCTTCACTGTTCAAAGGTAAGACACCAAGAGGTATGTTACTTATCCAGATTTCAATTATTTAGATCTGCCTTGTTCTCTAATTTCTTAAGTTAATCACTGTTCTGAAATCTATCATTCTTTAAATCTGTATGTTCCTTAATTATAAAATTTGGTTCTGTATTACTTTTGGATCTACAGTTTTTCTTGTGTTTAGATCTATATCAGATCTAGTGTTTAGATCTGTTCCTTGAGTTATTTAGTTAGATCTGTATCAGATCTATGGTTGAAGTTTTTCCTTTAGTCTAAATCAGAACTGGTGTTTGTCTTATCTAGATCTAATCCTGTGCTCTTATTTACTAAGAAATTGACTTCAGCTAAATCTAACTACTGCGAGTTTAGATCTGAGTGATTGTGCACACTCAGAAATTTGTTTCTCTGATTTGATTTTCTAAGCAGTATTGTATTGGTTTACTGTTCTGAGGATGAGATTTAGTTGTTCTTTTAACTGAAATTTTTTCTGTTCTGCATTACTTCTCTAATTCTAACACCAGTCAATGTGTGCTTATCCATTGTCTTGGAAGCCACCATACCCCTCCACTATTTCTACCATGGTCCATAACTATCGTTGTCTTACCAGTTACCATACCTCCCATCATCTTCCTAGGTGTTTTTCCCACTAGACATACCTTTCGACATTTTTCCCACCAGCGAGACCTTATTCGCTACCGTTGATCAACCATTAGCATGGGCCCCTTCTCACACTAGCCGCCTTCAACTACAACCATGTGACGACTCCTCCCTGGCCACTACAATCTTCATGACCACCACAATCGTCCTAACGACTGCAATTGTCTACACTACCATAATTTTTATAATAAGGTGTTGTTCCCTTGTAATTTGTCTAAATTCCACTTCTAGAAGAAATATCCAAACTTACAAGTATGCATTGAAACCTTATATACATAATACACAAGCTTATATAAAAGTGGAGTATGTAGAAAGGAAAACCATTGAAATGGTTAATAATGACGAATTACAAGCAAAACTTTGTTGTTATAGAGATGAAGACAATAGTTGCAAGCACAATCTTGATAAAGTTGGGATGGCACGAAAATTAGGGGATAAATTTGACAAACTATGGGTTTGAAAGTGTTGAGATTTGGGTACCTTGGAAAGTGGTCCCCATGTGCTTATGAGTCTCTAAGCACAAAGGG